>VZTG01003995.1:0-17354 GCA_013397845.1 Melanocharis versteri
TTCGCCTGTCCCTTACACCTCCCTCCAAAATACACCTATGCATAAGCTAGAAAGTTTCAGCAGCAGGATATTGGAAAAGTCATTACAATGATGCAGTTGTGCAACACGTAAAAGTAAATCAGACAGACTTGCTATTGCAGCTAAAGGAAGATGAAGGTCTCAGCTACTCTCCTATAAGCTGCTTACTCACTCCAGGAATGGAATCCACCATTATCTCATCTCTACACATATTTTAATTCCCCTCTTTTAAAAATATGACTTAACATGAGAGCAATAAAAGACAACATTCCCCATGAAAATACCCTAATAGAAAGCATTACTTCCAGCTCATGGAATTTCAATTTTAAAAAGTCCTTTGGTTTTTCTATAAAATAGTAAATATGGATTTTTAAAAGAAATATCAAATCCAAATGTTTTGACACCCATTTCCCTAACTTTTTATTAGTTCCCTTCATTTCTAGATACTTCTGTAATAATCAAGGACATACACAATACTAACATACTTGATTCCTTAATCTACATAAATTCTGAAGAATTAGCTAAATCCCTTCCTGTTATTTCCTATCCAGCAAAAAAAAAAAAAAAAAAAAAAACATTTGCCCCAGACAAAACAGCTGGATGTAAATTCTTTCATGTACTCTTTCAAAAATGCAAGAAATCAGTTGCTGTGTAAGCACAATGATTAGATCAGAGAGTCCATTAGATACATGAATCAGGGCATGGTGTCTGCCTAGCTTTTACCTATCGCATGGTGGCAGATCTATGTGAGCCTTCACAATCGCAAAAGTAAAATATGGAGTAATCTTGTGCAGAATTTTCTACAACTACAGAAAAGAGACTAATTCCCTTAACAGCCTTTACATTACAACTGGTTTCCATGTCCATTTATTCCAAAGCTTTTCCACTTAGCAATCATGTTTTGCAACATAGTCTGTGGCCATGAGTACCTGGCTGATTTACTCAAACTGAAAAGCTGATGCTGATGTTTCACACGCAGTTATTGCCTAACAACTCGTTTGATGAGATTTCCCAGGGTGGTTTACTTGATGGGATGGTTGGTGTATATGGGGTCCACATTGCCAGAGCTGCTGAGAAAACAGAGGTTCAAATACCAGCCCCTGGCTGAATCTCACTAGGCATTAAAAAAGTCTGCAGCAATTAGTGATTAAAAATGTTTTCAAGGCCCTGCTGGTACTTATGAGCTCTAGCTCAGTACTTCAGAGGATACAGATGTCTATAGCATACAAGAGGTTTAAAAACACTATCTAAATACAATGGAATTTACGCCTTCAACTCATTTAGGCATTTTGTTATCTAACCTGTCACCAATTTGCAGCTAACAGTGCCTAATAATGTTAATAATTAATCACTTTTATCAATTTGCATCATACAACCCAGTTTCACTTTAGGGACAAACTAACTTCATGGTACAACACTACATTTTCATTTGTATTCTGGTGTAAGTAAAATTCATCAAACAAAAGACTTCTAAACTATGTAAATCCAGGTAACAATGCATATAGTCTGGAGACAAAAAAGATCATCCCTAGACAAAAGCACATGTCAGCTACCATATAGGGTCTGGGAGAGCATTCAGGTGCTCCCTCTCCTCGAGGACCTACAGGAGTGAAGGGAGACTTCAGGTTGGCACAGTGCAGTCAGACAGCAAAAATTATTCCATGTTTTTGTCAGAAACTGAGACCACTGAAATTCTCGAAATAAAGACCAAAGGCAACTGTAAGGTTTGCTAGATTACAGATTAAACACCAGTTTCCAGCCTGCAAATCAAGAACATTTCCCTGGGTGAAATCCAATTGGATCAGGACTGGTCGCATTTGCCAACTCTCAATGCCTGTAGATTTGAGTACAAAACTTTCAATTAACTAAAGCTCCATTCACGATTGCTCTTTGCTGTCTGCTTGTTTCTCATCAACTCTAAGCAACACAATATTTCATTTGGAACAACCCAAGTCTGTAAGGTTTCCGTTTCTCCTCATAAGAGACATGGGAAAAAATACTTACATTTTATATTAAATCTTCCACTTGATCAAACGTAAAATACTAAGGACATCTTTGAATATAATCATCTGGATGAAGGAAACTATTGAATATAATAACATAGAACTATATTATTTCTGATCATTTCTCCTCTCTAAAGGCCTGCTAAACATTCAACGCTATTACAAGCATCTTATTTACTATATATAATGTTTCTAAGCAACCCCTTGGCTTCTCGGAAGAGAAACTTTGAAAGAGCTCATAAGTCACAGACTGTGCGCTTTAGCCATGGGAAATTACCAGGAAACCTATAGCTATTTGCTACCTTTTCCAGACCTTGCAGGCACCAAGGTCATGACTTGGGCTACAGAATGATTTTGAAGCTACTGAAGGCAAAAAAAGATTTAGTTATATATCTGCTTTTTCAAAACCACAGAACTTTCTCCATGTTAATCAATATCTCAAATCCACCACATGTTAATGAACCCATAATACACTGAGTATACTGACACACAAAGTGCAAGCACTTTTAAATAAATGCTAACTTCATGGATGTCAAAATCACTTCACATGCAGTGCAAAATGCAGCGGAAAGTCAGTGACTTTTGAGGTGAGACTTAGCAACAAAGCTGCACAGGAAAGCTAGTTAAAAGAATAGGAAAGACCTTCTAGTCATGAGAAAGTTCATCTAAGCTTTTTCTGGCCCAAACCAAAAGCATTACACCTGTACTTTTCCCTTATGATCCCTCCTGAATCCCACATTCCTTTCCCTCTCAAGTACTCTGCCTCCTTTCCTGTCCCATCCTCTGTCTTTACTCCCAAGCGTCAGCCCTATATTACCTCTCAATCCTTACTCAATTTCTTATTTCTTGCCAGCAGTCACGTCTACAGAAGCTTCCCCTTCACCAGATGAGCTTTCCAATATGTAGTTCTATGAACTGTGTTTCTCTAGAACCTCTTTGGGGAAAACTTGGCTACATCTTAAACTAAAGACAGAAAAATGGAAAATTTATGTGGAAAATCTGCAAAGGCAATTATTATAATACTATGCCCACTCCGTTTCTTTTAAGATAGTTCCACCAAAGCAAACCCAGAGAAACTGAATTAAATAAAATAGAGCTTGAAAATGGGAGAGACATTGTTGTCTGAATTAAGCAGGACAGTGGTTTTGCTCAGCTCACAGATTCCCACATAAACTCCCATTTCCATTTAGCAGTCACACAAGCACAAAGGACTAGAGGGTGCTGGACTCTCTGCAAGACCAGAGCCAAACTTTGTTATAGTGATTAGATTTTTGCAACACCAAAAACACCTGTATGAAGATCCAAAACCCACTGGACCTAGAAAATTAATGCATACATTTAATCTTAACATAGACATTTGTTCACCTTCTGAAGTTGTATTTGTTTCTTTTTACACTGAACTTCAAGGAGAGACTCAATATTTGATCATTTACATGTGGAGGATTCTCTTAGTATCTCCTGTGTGCAAATTTGTTTACTATGAGGAGCTCATTTATTTCAGGGTGGAATTGTTGATATCTTCTAAAAACAAATAGAATTTCTGACTTAATAAAGAGATTGTGTCTCTATCAGATTTATGAGGCTATAAAAAATATTAAACCCATGAGAATTTAACTTCCAGTGGTTCATAAGTGTTATTTCCAACTGCTAAGTTAATGTCTTATGGTATCATTATGGAACTTTTTCAATCCCATTGGAGAATTTCATCTATTCCCACTTCTGGAATAAATAGCCTGAAACGATGTACTCCCAAACTGTTCTGGCTGAAAATCTTATGACACCCTGTTGAGAATCATAGTTAGATTATTATTTCTTGCAAATACAAATACTTGCCTCTCAAAACATCCAAGGAAGCTGTATTACTGAACAGTTATTTCTTATTCATCTCTCAGCTATCCTATTAAACCTTTCAGAAGTTATTTCAAAGTGATGGATAACAGAAAGTGAAGTATTACCAGCCATCTTGCTAAGCTTAAACTTTATGAAAAGCACAGGGATGATTGGTTGGTCTCTAGAACATGACAGAAAGTTTTTCAGTATTTTTATCGTGTCATAGCGAGTGACTGCAACCAGGGGTTCCACACAGAGGAGGTGCCCTCCTAGGGCAGTGCCAGTGCCACTTCAGGTTTACACTGGCTTCAGTCATGGAGAGGGCTGAAACAGCTCGAGTGAACAAAAGGACACCCAGAAAACCCTTATCAAGAGATGAACAACAAATCAGAACCATTTGCACAGGTGTTGGCTTGGCATTATGTAACTCTTTTGTATTTTAAGTTGTGAGATTTTTGATTGAGACAGGGTTTCTTTGTGGCATTGTATTGCTTCCATCAAGACTATGCTGTCCTTACCCTTTGGCTACTTTTAGGGTGTAAATAAATTGAAGTTAAACACTAAATGTAATAGGTCCTTGTTTGAGAAAGTATTTTTTCTGTTTTGGCATTCAGTCACTCTTGTTAAATGCTCATACCGTGTTTCCTCTCACAGCAAACTTCCCATCCTGGAAAACACAAAGACACGCATAGAGCACCACTTGTTCATCCAAATCTACCAAAAGGCTCATCTGGTGCATTAACCCATGCAGAAATGAAACGTATATTGTATTCATGGCAAATAAATTTTTAGCACTATTATATCAATGGGGTTTTGAAGCTGGCCTCTGATGAAGTAAAATTTTCCTCCAGTACCTTATCACCACTTTCTGAGAAATCTGTCTGCAGTTCTATAGCAACTCTGCAAGAAAACTACATGCTCAGTTCCAGCTGGGACAAAGATTACAAACTACCAAGAAAATGGTAACTGAAACTAACTTTTTTCTTGTAATTGCTGAAGTAAATGTCTGTTGAAGATCAAGTACTTTGAAATAAAAGCATTGTGTTGCATTTATATCTAGAATATTCTTGTTATAATTCAAGAGCAATTTAATCTGTGTAAAAATAAAAATATGGCCTTGTCAATCTGTTGTCCTTGAACACTTTTGTGCATCTTATCCAAGAAAAAAGACTTCCACCGAGAAAGAAGAATGCATTAGCTTCTCACTAGAAAAACTTTCCCACTATTTCAGCTTTCTACGTGACCATTCATAGGCAAATGCTTTTACTGTCTTCTGGTACACATCTCATACTCTGCTTTACATGTTTTATCAAAGAAGCTCAGGGCACTACTCTGGTTCAAATAAGACAGAAAACTAATACATTGGATCCTTCCTTTAATCTTCATTTTTTAAATTGCACTATGTTAGAACTTTAAATGAGGTCTATATTGTTGAGAAAAAAGTTTTTCCAAATGACAGTTAATTTAGATAAAGATGCAGACTAGATTAAACAGATAGCAGACAAATAAAATATATGATAGTAGAAAATTGGTTTCTGTGTACTTTATCATGATCTGAATCAATGTTTTGCACAAAATGCTAAGTAAGTAAAGTAAACTGCCAGTGAGAAATGTTTGTTCTCTCTGATGGAGAAGTGAAAGCCAGCAATGTGACACAATGGTGTTCATGTAGAGATTAACAAAATTGCATCACTGGTCCATGCACTGCTGACAGGAAGCTTCATCTCTTTTTCATAGCATGAAGTAAATCCTAAAACACAATTAAGAAAGACACCTTAGGACAGAGAGAGAAATACCTTGATAAAACTCACCAGTCCGTAGTTTGCAGAGACCTTCTCTAGAGGATTTCAGCAATCACTATGTTTATTAAAAAAAAAAACAAACCACCAAATATGAGCAAACCCTAATGAGATCCATCCCAGAGATAGCAACTGTTGCAACAGTCTACTGTGAAGTAGAAACCACAACATATTCCCCTTAAGTGCAAGGTCCAGTCCTGCTACGACTGAAGTAAAGAGGATTTAGGTCATTGTTTTCAACGAAAACAACTTATTTTCACTCACACTGAAAATAAGTCAATCTGAGTAATAGCAATAACAAGTCACATTGAAGTCAATCTGAGTAATAGCAATAACAAGCATTAGATTTTTCTTGCAACAGGTGGTAAGAAAACGTACAAAATCAGACACATTGTGCCTTTGTGACTGTTTTATTTTTCCCCCAAATATATTATTCAAGAGGTAGGTGGTTGGTTATTCAGGGTTTTTTGTTTACATTCCCTGTCATTATATATAATCTGTAAACTCCATTCCTTCTAAAATTGGTCATTATTTCTTAGTTACAGCATGACAAGCCTCCATTGCAGATGACTTTCAGAAATACAATAATTTCCTCTCTGAAGTTAACAGCATTACATGCCACTGTTACTTCAGGATGATATAAATCATAATAGTCTTCTTTTTCTTTTTCCTTCAATTATTTAATATTTACAAGTTTCCTAATAATTCCTCCCAGCACAGAAAAATTATTGCTTGGAAACAAATTTTCCATATCAGTTTTTTGCACCCCTGTCCATATGCCTGATTCTATTTTGAAGATACATAATTATATTTCTAAATTAACTTTGCATTTTAGCTAATTGATTGTATTCTGCATGCGATGCAGTTTATGAACTGGGTTTTTTTCCCCTCTATATTTTAAAGGAAGGCAAAGAACTGCTTTTCTGTTATAGTCCTGAGGGGGTCTTGACATTTGCTTTGTCATCCATCTGTACACTGAGTAAACACATGGATCATCTTTAAGCCTTTTACATAATTTCAGCATTGTGTTAAGATGTTGTATTTTAAGTGGCCCTGTATTCCACCACTTTGTGTTTTGATTTATATTGTTACTTTAAAAGGTTTTGAGCTTGTAAAATTTGGTGCCAAACCCTGAAATATGCTGGTAAAAACAAATTAAAAACCTTAAAAGACTCAAGTTCAAAATGGTCTCTGATTTGATGGAGAATTGGCAGAGATTGAGATAGATAAAGAGAAAAATAAAATAATATGTACTACACTGAAAAATAGGGATTATAACTCTCAGGGTGGGGGGAACAGAACAGGTGAATATGAGAAGCTTAAGGGAAAAACAAACAAACAACGAAATAAAACTGAAATTCACATAACTTGGTTTGCTAAAGGTCCAGTCCATGAGAACACTCTGACTGCAGGCCCACACTTAATATGTTACTTTCGCCAAAAAAATCAGTAACCAACTTTTTTAGAAAAAACATGTCACACTTCCTTCACTTCTGATCATAAAACTGAAAAATTATAAAAATATCTAGAACATATATGTGATTGAGCACAAACTCAAAAGCTTTCAGGAAAGTGCAGTAAACAGGAAGCTGTCCAGTTACAGAGCTCACTGCCGTCACAGTGTTTTTCACACAGAACACATGCTCATCAGTACAAAACATTGGGGTTGCAGATTACACTTATCTGTAATGCAGAAGTACTTCACTAACACAGAGCACCAGACTACATGGACAGAGGAAAAGTCACAAGTACACATCTACTGGAGAGAAAGAAAATAAAACACTGCAGCATTTGTTGATCTCAGCCTGGCAGCATAGGGTCAGAGAGTCAAATATTTTGTTTCATGAACTGATTACAGCACTCGTGCTTTTAATTTTTTGGCATTAAAATTTCATAAGAACTTTAATGTTGGCTTACTGTACATTTACAACAGCCACACAGATCCAATCGACCACGATGGCTCTAAAAGCTTTTTAACAAACTATGCGGACAATAAACTAGCTTTGACAAAGGAGCCTTGAGAGACTTCCCGATGTAGTATTTGTAGGCTTTAATAGGGCCTGTGGATAATACTTTACAGTAGCCCGAAATTCCATCAGACTATTGCTTCTCTTTGCTAAACCTTGCTAAACTTCAGTGTTACCAAAAAGCTGTGTGAACCTCTGTGGGTAGCTCTGAAACTTCTTACAGTTGCATTAGCTCCTATCACCTCAGTTTCAGTTAAAGTTCCAGTTGTATCATCTTTCAGGATATACAATAAACAAGCCAGAAAACAACATAATGCTCTAATCACACTCCTCAATAATTATGCATAATTATTTTTTTCAATTTTTACTTCAATCCATAAACAACATTTTCACAAGCAAGCAATTCATGAGCTGATTTTTGAGAGTATTCATATCTCATCTTACTTCACAGCTAATAACTTAAATGCAAAAAGCTTTTAGTTTAACTACTCAAAATCCATAGTAAGAGAATTCATTCTAATTGGAAATTCAGTTCACATGCTATTATTTCTCCTCTAAATTAATGTAATTCTTGAATTCAATGTGCAAACACCTGAATTTCCATAGGCAATTTCAACTTCTTTAATATTTGCTAAAATTTGCTTCAGTTTATTTGTCTTTAACTTTTATATGTGCTTTCCACACGTGGTCTTATGCAGAGGAAAATGTCTCTTTTTTATTGTTTTACAATTTAAATAATCTACACAGATTAAAACTGGTGGTAAAAATAGAAATCAACTCATTTCTGTGATTTTCTGCATTTTCACAAATAGATTTCCTAAAAAGATGTCACAAACCAATTATTATACGTTTCAAGTGTTTTATTTATATGTATAGTCTAGGCAATCCTCCAGGCAACTAAAAGGGAGGACTGAAAAAGGCAACTGTATTTTAAAGTACCTTTAATACTTAATCACTTCACAAAGAGCCTGACACATTAACAGACAGCTCAAAATTGCTCTGTGTTAACACACAATCTAATAAAAAATGGTCAGTCCCACCACCTCATTTACAGCATTTAGGCTTCATCAGAATTCATTACGTGACTCTTGAATTCTGCAATCCACTCCAGTCAGTCTGTGTCACCCTCCCCAGCCTGAAGGTTACAACAGTTTACATGAACCCTGCCCAAGGTAAAAAGCACTGCTGGAGAACTGGTTTCACCCTGATAATTCATATCACAAGAAAGAATGCAAACTGCTATCTCAGCAAAACCTTTCCTTGGCGAGATAAATAATGGAGCAGAAACTAAAAGTACCCCTCTTCATATTTCCTGCCACTCTAAAGAAAATTACAATTCACACAGAATCTGTGCACATAGACATTGTTTTAATATTTCCTTACTATATATATATATAGTATAATAAATAAGACAGTGTACTTTATCTTTCAGGAAAAAAACCTACAGTATCCTAGTTTTCTCTAAAGTTGACAAAGAGGACACTTCCCCCCAAATCATAACCATTCACTTCATCCATACACTTCTGTCTTTTTAAAAAGGTATTTTTCATTAACTGCCCACAGCATAAGAAATGCAATAGCAATATTACAAGTAGAAAAATTGTTTGCAAATGGGATTGGGAAAGACAACTCAAAGACAAGTGGAAAGGTGAAGAGTTGAAATATCTGCTGGAGTCTTGTTTGTTTAGATTAGCAGCTGATTACCACTTGCCCACATCAATTGCAATCAACCGTATTTATATTTATCCTTGGCACTTCCTTCTGAGCTATCAATCAAAACATTTCTTTCTGGTTTTCATGTTAACACACACTTCTAATCTCCAATCTGCATTTAAGACTTTCACTTTAGGTGCGCGTAAGCCACTTACACTTAAAAATATATTATTAAAAACAAGAAAGAGATAAACATTTTAGTAAATATGAGTGAAAGTCGATTCTTTCCTTTAGAAATTAACTAATTTGAAGCTTTATGAAGATCAAAATTGCTTCAAACATTGGAAAATTTACTTTTCCAGTAAAAAGACTAATACTGAAATTCTATTATTCTGTATATTGCTGTATACTATCAAAAAAAACCCTGTTATTTCATTTCCCTAAAATAATTTTTTTAACTCATAAAGCTTGAGCTGTACATCCATCAGCCCCTAATGCCAAGGTCAAAATGTTCATCTTTATGACCATCCTCTAAAAGTGATGAAACGCACATGGTGCACTTCTGCACCAGATGTAGTATGAAAACTCGCTATGGCAAGGTGTCCATGTAAAAATTCCTCACTATAAATTTGCTCTTTCTACCTTTAAGTCCGGGCATTTACAGAAAATATGGAGTTTTAGTGGATATTGAGTCTAAGCAATATAAAGGAATGCACACAATGTGGATTCTTTTGCACATTTACTTCACATCTCTGGGAACACAGACATTGCCACCTACTTTGACCAGTTCTTCCAAGAGAGATGTAACATGAAAAGAATTTACCTTCTGGTGTTGCCAGAATTACCCTAGAGCTCCTAATTTGTATGATATTCAGCTCCCAATAATGCACTGGATTACTATTTTAACTACAAGTATACAGAACTTTCAGACTGATAGAACCTTATGAATTACTTTTGAAAACTTAAAAGCCTGGCAAAGACTTTGCATTTAAATTGATTTTTTGAAGGGTTTCCTGAAAAGGCCTATTTTCATGACCATACTTAGTGATATCTAGCAGGATACCATAAAGCATGGGTAGCCTAGAATAGAATGACAGTCATTTACATACAAATGAGCTCATTACTATTGCATTTTTTACCAGCTGTTGATTCAAAATTTGAAAGATGTTTTATGAATCTACATAAAATATTAAGCGATGGCCATTCTATTATCAGTGTCCCTTATTAATTCTTTGTACTAGTTTACATCTGCATTTTAGTAACTGTCATTCTACATGTTGATTTTAATCAAAGCCATCACACGCCCGAATTTTAATCTACGTTAAGAACCATTTCCAACTGCAATGCACACTAAATTGCCTAGTCATGAGTTTAAGTTTAAGCTATGACACGACACGCTAACAAAATGTACACTCATTTTTAATGGAGCCAATATGCTACGTTTCCTTTCAATGAAATATGTATTCTACCCACCGCTTAAAGCAACATCAAATTTATGGGCAATCTCTGCAGAAACTTCCTTGAATAAACATTCACTTCAAAAGGATTAACATACATCTTTTCAGGAGCCAGCTCTTAATCAATATTCTGGTTGCCTTGCTCTGAAGCAGAAGGAACTCTTACTTTTCATCTACTGTACAACAGGTAATATGGTACAGCCCTTTCCAGAACCCTCATCTGGCTAACTCCAGGGAAGCTTGAATTTACACACGCACAAATCTTCATGCAGTCATTAAGGATTGCTTATTTACAGAATGACTTTGACTAGGCTCATGTTATATTTCATGCATGCACACCTTCACATGATAAGAGCATGAGGAGACCCAAGAAACACGTCCTGGCTTCAGAAAAGATCCACTAAGCAGTGTCTGCCAGGAGGCAATTGCACACCTTCAGGGGTGATGGCAGCACTTCCCTCTGCAGATGAGCAATACTAATTTGTATTGCTCATTTAATATGAAAAACTTTAGAATTATCCAGAAAGAAAAAGATTCTGTCTTAATGCAGAAGAACAAATTCTGGATCACATGCTATAAAAAGCAAACGCTGTTGAAAACGATCCCAAAAGAAATGAGGTCCTCCAAAGCAGGGATGGTCTCACCGAACAAGGACTGTGGTGCCTCAAATAGCAAAGAGATGAAGCCATGAATGTAACAGGAGGTAACAGGAGACAAAATTGCTCCCTGCTCCCAAATACTGCCCTTAATCAGAAGCACCCAGGGACGACCAGCAGCTCTTCATGTTACACAGTTTCTTACATCCTAGAGGTACCAGATTTTGTTGCTTTACCATCTCAGAAAACCCAGCCCCTCCTCCTGCCATACTTAGATCTATTCCTCATCTTGCTCACTGCCTTTTCCAATCTTGGCAGAAGTCAGAGTGCAGCCTTTCATCACTGTGAGGCACAATTTTTTTAAGCAGCAATTAGACACCCACAGAATCAAAAGATGAGCAATGCAGGACAAAGAAAACAAAGAAGGCTTGGAGCTTGCCAAATGATGACTAAAAAAACCAGCCCAGTTTGCAGGCCTAACACAAATTTCCAGAGGAATTTCAAACAGTGGTTTAGACAGACACCATTCTTGCATGCCCGCTTTTGATTCTCAGACCTGCAGCAGTGCATCATCCTACTCCACTGTCCTTTGGACTATAAACTTCCCCATCACAGAGCATGAATTAATAATTTCTAAAGTGATGGATTTTAATTTAAACATTGCAGCACATTATTGTTAACACTACAGCCTCTGCAACTGCAGATTGTGTAGTATTGTTCATGAGTTTCCTTCCTGCAAAGTTTTTGGAGGAATCAAGCATCTATGAACAAAGCTTTCCTAATTAGCTCAGAGCCTGCCTGTGTGAAGGGGCCATCAGTAATGAAAAATGAGAAGCAATCAGTGAGAGACTTCAAAACACAAGAAATTGGCAAGAAGAGCACAGCAAACCAAAACATAATTGTATTCTAAATATTGCATCAGCCCTGAAATTAAAAATAAATAAATATAGAAAGATTCTTTAACAGATATTATAAGCATAATTGGAAGGTATATAGAGCTGATTAACAAATTCACAAAAACACTTTCATATTTTGAATACATTAGTCTTCTCATGTCCTGGTGAGTATGTATCTAGCTTTAATTTCACACTTTTCATGAGCAGCCAAGCTAGAAAACCAAGAAAACCATTGAGAGTATCAGAAAAAACTCACTTGAAATTCCATTTTATGCACTTAAAGCATAGCTTATTCAAACTCTGTTTGTCATTGAGAGAATCTTGACATATGCACCAAAATGTAACAACACACCAAAAGAGTAGTGTTATGTGGAACATTTCAGAGGAGATGCAAACAAGATCTACCCCTGCAATACCACCACACAAACACAATAAAATCTGTCATCCCCATGTCACACTGCAATACTGATGCATCTTCACACCAAAATAAATCCAAACTGGTAGATTAAGAAAGGCATATTCAAAATCTCACTGTCGAATATGATTAAGAATGACATATAATAGAACCTGCTGTATTTCTGGTATTAATCAACGAAATTCTTACAAACTTGTAGTACTGCAGAAGCAAAGCATGGAACAGTGATCCAGGCTATCACATGACCCTAACATACCTGCAATCATTCAGCTGTATCCTGAATTGCTTCCAAGGAAATGTTTACATTTACAGAAAATGCAAAGGTTATCCAGACACCTTCTAGATCTACAGATTTTTTTCTATATTTTCTGCCATGTTTTTTTCTGTGCTAAGTTTCTCAGTAAAATTCAAAAGCTGAACAGAAGTATCTCATTCAGAAGAGATTTGCTTATTTTATGCTCAAACTATTCCCTTAAGAGATAAGCGTTGTCAGAGGTTCCGTGGAAATTAAAATATTTCCACTACATTTAACTTTCCAAAAACATCCTATTTGAGCCAGGATTGTTGTCCCTGATGAGTTAGACAGCTAAGAATTGGACTAGGCTCTGAGAGAAGACATTATTTCACTGTATTTTTTACTTCAGTAATGTCTATCCTCCTTTTATGTAAAGAGGCTGTGTCAAACCAGAAATCCACAATACTAAGAAAGATCATTGCTTTAAATTTTAAAGTTTCAAGAAGAGAGAAAATAGATGTTAATTAAAATCTCAGATCTGGATTCTTCAGAGAAGTCACATGCAGATATTATTTTTATAATATCTATTCAAAGTTTAACTGAGTCTTTAAACTCACCAAAGTTTGACTGTGACTAATTGTGCAATTGCTGATAATTTTCTAGAAGTTATCAAGGTCTATTGCATAAACTTCTTCATGGAGTTAGAAGTTCCATGTTAGTTAGAAATCATTAGCATGACAGAACATGAAAATGGTTTGGGAGTAGACAGAACAGGAAGTATTTCATACAATCCATACACCTAATTAAACACAGAAAATGGTCAATAACATAGAAACTACAATGAGAATGGGAGGATGTCCCCCACCTCCCTCTCCTGATCCAAAATTATATGAAAGCAAGACAATTCAGAGCAAATTGTGTACTATAAAGTTTATGCACCACATATTTTATATTCCCAACTATTTGGCTTCTGTCATGTTTTTTGTCAGAGTCCTTGCGTCAGTTCTCTTGAAGGGCAGAAGTATTGGCTTGCCCTTCCTATACTGGTGGCACAAAACAACAGTCCCCAGGCTCCAGGAACTATTTTCAGAAATCTCACAACATAATATTTAGGTACATAAGCACAAATACAGATGTGTGCCAGGTATAAGCACCTAAGAAAATGGGTCATTAAGTTGGATGGAAGTGACAGAAACCAAAGAGAGAAATAAAGTAGATTCTGCAATCCCGTATTATTTGCTTCATGTAATAGTAAAATACTACAGATCATTTCTGTAACAATGAATGTCATAAAACCCAGAATACTGAAACCTTTACAGAGTTCAGTGGATTACTCATGTGAACAACCAGCTAAAATAACAGTAATTTTTAAGATAAAAAGGCCAATGAGAGAGCATATTAATCTATAAACACTGTTTTTAACCTTTTTTAGCAGTAACTTTTAAGAAGCAGTCAGATTCTATTCCAGTTTTTAAAATTTGGATTCCAACAGAAACACAGCTGTTCTGTTCAAAAATAAGTAAGCATAACAATAAAAATATTGAAAATTATACGTTCAACTGAAAGGCATAAAATGCTTTCAAAATATTTTTCTATATTGCAAGGAAGTGTCCAAGTAAGGGTCAAGGAACAGCTATATTAAATAACTATGCACAGTCTAATCTTTGTACTGTTTGCCTTCATAAAATATTTCACTAGTCAAAACACGTTTTCCACATACAAAACAATTATGTAATTGTAGGTGGATGAAAGTGCAATATGAGCACTAAACTTCAGTAGGAAAACTTCATTTTTACTCATAGATCTGAGTAGGAATGCAGAGAACCAGGAAGGAGGTAAAACTGCCCACAATACTGGTGTCAGCTGTCAGGCTCTAAGGAATCCTCCTTTCCACAGACTCTACTCATCCTCATTAAGCCATTATCCTGATACATCCCAAAACAGAGTCACATCTTTCAGCATAAAATGCTTAGACATGTAAGAAAAGCTATGTCTGCTTTTCTCTAAAAGAAACCTGGGCTTCGCTTAAAGTACATCACAATGACTTTAAGGAAAGAAAATTAAAGAAAGTATTTGCCAGATTTAGGCAAAATCTAACCAAAATTTGCATGATTTGAACCAGAGTGGACTAGAGGGGACCGAGGGTTGATTTGTTACTGTGTATAGAATTTGCAGGACATCAGGAGCTGTCTTTATCTGAGCTGAATTTCTGGCCACTAACAGTGCATATTAACTAACAGCTTGATTTAAAATACAGCAGCCATTTTACTGATGCCAAGATGATTTTTTGCCTTTTCTTTTATATACCTTTTATATAGCTTTTACATATCCACAGTATTCTTAGCATACTTGTAATTCCTTAAGTCTGGTAATTTAGCATAGTCCTAGTATTCTGTTACACCAGCAGACCAAACATCCCAGAAGCTGCGTAGCGGGAGGCCGGAAAACCCTACGCTATCTGGGAACCAAGGGCCCTTCTAGAACGTATGCTGTAAACTAGAGATTCCGCCCATCCGCGGGGCAATTCCATGCATGGGGAGAATATCACACCATTCACCCAAGCCCCTTATTGGGTACCCTTGTTAGATAATTTGTAAGGTTTATAAGTTGTATACGTGATTTACCTTGTGGTATGCACTGCGATGCGTTCCACCTTGGCGAAGTGGTGCACCTAAAGATCCTTATTAAAATACCAAGGTAAAAACCCCTTACCCCCTTAACCGTGTCTGGCTCTGATTTTTTTAAGACCAGGAAAAGGCATCATTACAATGAGATGATCCCCCTAACAAAAATTAAATAATTAAAATGCTAAGAACATAAATCCACATTTTTCATGGTACAGATAGGCATTTTGCTGAAGAATTTATGCTGTTCTTTATACAGTCAGATTATTTGACAGACCATCTTAAAATCAACCACGTCAGAGACGACAAACTCATTCAACAGACCAATTATCGATTTCATTACAGAAACTCAAGGGTTTATAAAAGCTCTTTATTCCAATTGTTAAAGCAGAAGCCTTTATGAGTGACCCACAGGGCTCAAAATAACCTTGAATATTTTTATCAAGATATTAGGATATAAACAATGTCTACCTTTAATGAAAAATGATACTGCTCATATTAGTATCAGTAGGACACTTTTTATCTTGGGTTGTTTTGGTTTTTTTTCAAATGAGAAAGAAGATTCATTTTTAATTATCATTGAAAGAACTTGTACAATCGCAAAGGATACATGTGGGAAATAACGATGGAAACTGTTTGCTGATGGCAACACTTTTACTAATTGCTTCAATCCACAGGAAGTAGAAAAATACTCAAAAGTTGTTGGCTTTAATCCCCATCTTCTAACAACTTTTTGATAATTAGCTCTTAAGCATGTCCTGATACATTAAGTATCTCCAGCAGCTTCATATATTTAAAAAATAGACTATAAATGTTTGGTATTTTTCAGGGCTTGAAATCCTGCATTCAGATTTTTTTAAATGGTTTTAATTTTTTCATTGAGCTTGCCAAATTTGTCAAAATGATAAAACTCTCTCAAGTCCAGAGATAAGAGTATTTGCAGTACTTTATTTTTCAGCCATAACCACTCTCAGTCTTTTTGTTCTCAACATTCTAACTACATGCTTCACATTTGATTTATGAAAGCAAAAATAGCTAATGAGGAATAGGTCACATTCGATAAGGACTGGAAACACACTGGAGTTTTATCCTGAGGAGTGACAAAGCAGAAAACATTTCCCTTCTTATGCCTCAATGCAAATCTTGATTTCTCCTAAGTAGACCCTGGAGAATCATGACATAGAAAGCAGCTATAGAATCAAGCAAGTTTTCTTACTTTCTCAGGATTTTTCCTCTCACTTGTATCCCTCACAGATCTTTAACACACAGCTCCTCACGATTTAATCTACTTGCATTAGGAGAAAAGACATTGTTGAGAGGGACCAACCTGATTGTTATTTATGCCTCAGCACCTGTTACACATGAGATGAAGGATTGCTGTAAGCGCTGTACATGCTGTACATGCACCGGCACCCCGTACCCAGGGAAGCTTCTCCTGGCAGCTTCTCCAGTCAGGGCAGGAGAGCCTCTACCGTGAGTGACCCCCGCCGCTTGCCCGTGGGGAATGCCCAGATGCCCGCGAAGAATGCTCGCCAAAAATGCCTGCGAATGGGGTTGTAGGAGGAGCCTTAGCACATAAAAGCAGCTAACCACAGCACAACGGGAGCTATTTGGCTTTGGGCGGCTTGGAGGGGTTCGGGGCTCGCTCGGAGGGCCATCTTGGCCCTTCTTCCCGCCCCCCCCTTTTCCTCTCTGTGGTCCTGCTTCCCTGCTTCATCGTTCCCAAACCAGCTTGTCATCGCGACGACCTCATGGCTCCGCTGCCTCCCTGACGGAGCGGGCACCGCTGCAGCCCTCCGCCCACGCCGTGCTTCCCGGGCACAGCCGCCGCCGCCGCCTCCAGCCTGCGCCGCAGCCGAGC
>VZTG01003995.1:17426-65078 GCA_013397845.1 Melanocharis versteri
CCCTGCTGCTCTTTGGAAATCGCGCCCAGCCTGCCACGGCAGCTACGCAGATGCACCGCGGTTCGCAGCTCGCACGCTCCGCCTGCTAAGCTGATGCTGAACAAGAGCTGGGGTTCTTGTGGTAACGCTGTCTCTGTCTTCTGATTCTTTCTCCTTCTCTCTTTTTCCCCTCTCTGCTCCTTTCCCTATCCCACTTCAGTAGGAACACTTACCCTTTTTTATCAATAAATGGTTCTCAGATATAATATTTTCACATTTGCGCTTTATTTTTGTCCGAGAAATCTATCAAGAAGAATCCTCCCCGAGTCCCCCTTTTATAGCGGAACGGGAAAATTGTTCACACAACACACACTGATTTTTTTTTTGTATAAAATGAGATTGCTACTTTCAGGTTGTCTGCAGTTTTCAATACTGGGGTTCTGTTCAAGTTTCTTGCTATTTTCATCACTTCATTTATTGAATGAAAAAGATTCTTTTCTCTTTGTTTGAGCAAATTACATTCCAGAGAAAGTAAAATAACACTTAAAATTAGAGTTGCTAATTTATTCACACATAAGAGCCCAAACAGTTCCTTTAAGGAACTTGATTTTTGATTTTCAGGAATCACAGCAGGCATTTAGTGTTGTAAGATAAAATGCCTTGGAGAAACTTTCACCCTTACTTATATTTCTGAAGCTAAAGTTATAATCATAGAAGTAATCTGTGATTTAACAACTTTGGTTCACTTGGGACATGAAAAATATGCACAAGCAGAATTTTACTCCCTCTATACTGATCATGTATAGCATAAATACTTGACCAGAGTGGAAGGCTCCATTAAGGCTTTATTTTTAGGAGTTGCAAGAAAAAATAAAGTGTTCAAACTATGAAAAACAAAATGCACTCAGAATACTTCCCAGGAGATGATGACTTAGAACAGCCAAAAGAAGAGTCGGGGAGCAAGATCAGGTATTGAATAGTCCTGTACAAGGACTGACAGGACCTGAGGGATTAGCAGAATACACCCACAGCCAAATGGAACAGTTAATTTCATTTGAAACATCTTTTCACTTAAACTCATTTGTTTCCTTCAGCTAAGACCTGACCATTGAGATGAAGATGCTATTCTTGAAATGTCTTCCAAATAACCTGAAATTCAGAGCGCTGCTCAGATTTTCTTGTTATTTGACATATTGTACGAGGATTGGGTTTTAATACCAGAGATGTGTAAGCCTTTAATTCCAGAGATAGTAAAACTACCTTCTTCAAAACAAAATATATTTTAGGACAGGGATCTACTGGGGGCACAATATGTCAAACTTAAAGTCCAACATAGTTATTACTAAGCTCAAAAGGGGTTTTGTCAAAAAACCTTTGCCTGATCAAGTCTGAGCAATAAAAATTCCATTTATAGATGAACATTCAACAAGTTATTGAATAAGGGACTAAATGCTGTAAATACGAGCAAATACCACTGCACAGAAACAGTGCAGCTTCTCTGCAGCAGTACAAATGAGTTTCTCCCTGCTGTCATCAGAGAGCAATAATTAGGAGAGAATTCTCTTGTCTGCATGAAGAAACAGCTCTCAGACTCAAATCCATGAGCAGATATGTTTTTAAGAAAGTTTTCCTGAAAGAAACATCCCTTTTATTCAAATATACACAACACTATTTTGAGCAAAAAGCACAAGACTTGTTAGGCACTAATGATTTCTAAAATGTTAATAGCTCAATTAAGTGAGAAGGGAGAACTGGATATAAGGAAAGGGACCCATATTTTCCAGCTGCATGACTGAGACACCCAGTACAATGTACATCAGTCTCCACTTGTGCTCAAAGGTTACTGGAACCACTGGGTATCAAACTGCTCAGTTGCTGGGACACAAAGTCCCAGAAAGGCGATTTCTCTCACCAGTCCTGTCAGCAGCTCTGAAGACTCCAAACCACAACAATGCATTTGATGATATGAGAAGAAAAAAGACGCTTATATCATCTTTCAAAGAACATCTTAACAATAAACCTAGAAGCTTGTGTGGAAAAAAATGCCTTTTCCTTTAAAAAAATCTGCCATCATCAATGTGGAGTTATAGTTGCCAGGGAAGATCTTCATCCCTTCCAAACATCCAGTTTATTCAAATTCAAGCACAGTTTAGGGAGTTTCTTAATTCTGTCTTGGGTTTCTGCTACCAACAGTGACCCTAACACACAGATGGTGTCACACAGCTGCTTTTGAAAGGTACTGTTTAAAACAGTGTATCATCATCCTACTCCACAAATATCATCTAGCATTTGACAAATTTTGCAAACATATTATGTTTTCTAAAAACTCGTCTCTTTTAAGCATATGATACTGTCTCACTGTTCATTTTTGGTTGCACAAAATCAAATTTCAGAGCAACACTCATTGCCCTGTAACTGCTGACAATGGACCTGTCCTTGCTGCTGACACCATCCACCAAGCCCAGATCTAAAATAGGGCCCCTGGGACAATCCATACCATTCCCCTTTTGAGTAGATGGAAGCATGAAAATAGGACTCGATCAAACAAAGCAAACATACAAACTTAATTATCTTAAAATGTTTGCCATTGAATTTCAAATAACTCAAAACTGCTGATGGTTTGTCATATTAAAACAGTATTACCATCTAAATGAAATGGACTTTTATATACACAACAGTACTGCCAATTTTTTTTTTATTTAAAGCATCATCTCTCTTGAATAATATATATATTATGCTCAAGCAACAAGAATTAAAATCTAAGCAAAAACCACAATATGATTTTCAGACAAAGAATAAAAAACACATATAAATAAGAATTATCAGTACTTCCTCTCCTTATGCTTCTCTGAAAGTTAAGCAAGTTTACTTCCCAAGCCAAGATTAGCACAGCTGAGGTTTCTGATATCTCTGAGAGGCAAGGAAAGTAAGTTGTCTAATGCATTGTAGCAATGACTTTGCTTCCCTGCCCAAAAGAGAGAGCTAATTTTAAAGCTCTACAGCTTTCTAAGTTTTTTTTTCCTTGGTAAAGGCTTCCTGCAGACTGAGGTCAATCTAGAAGAGGTGTTTCATAGCCATGAGGGACAAAGACACACGGACCTCCTTGCTTGCTTCAAAGAAGATCGTTTATTGTAACGAACCGAGCTCTTTTATATTCTAAACTTAACCCAAACGAGCACTCACTGGCTGCCTGCCACTGCAGGGTCGCTGTTCATGTGTCCCTGTACCCAAGCAGCTCTCTGTCCACGTGGTGTCCATGCGCCTCCCCAGCCGATCACTGCCTCACGTCCGAGATGACCACACGCCAGCCATACAGCCTCACCTCTGCCTGCAGGACCTGGTTTGTACCTCGCTGTTACCTGAACCTTTCCCTGAGTGCTCTCTCTTGAGCTAGGGTGAATAGGATTTCTTGTCTCTCACGATGTTTACGTCTGTGTACCGAAACAAATGACAACTGAAATGCAAGTATGTGCTGAGTACTTTAGATTTTGTACTTTTTAGTAGTCACTACAGGCTGCCAGAGAATCTGGTTTAGAAGACTGACAAAATACAAATGTACATGTATCTATTTCTGTTTTAATAAATTGCAGGTATATGAATATACGAAGTTCATGGAAAAAAGAGAAGCCCAAACAAACAAAAAAACCCCCACATCCTGCCCAAAAAAACTCAAGCAAACAAACCAACCCACCCCTGCAGCTGGAGAAAGATTTAACTAGGTCTACAAAAGGCTCAAAAGAAAAAAAATACAAGCTGCCAAGTACAATCCAGCCATGTTGTCCCATCTTAAAAAGAAATAGAGGTGAGACAGCAAATTACATGAAATTCAACACCTGTAATGCAGTTCTATGTTTAAGTCTCCAATTTCTCTAAATGGACTAATGATAATTCTTTGTTTTTTAAGAAGGGAAGTTCTCTCGAACGCTTCTGTTTTGGGGATTTGTAAGAAGGTTTACACAGTCTTATAGTAGGTCTCAAAACAGTCATTCTGGATTATCTATTCCCACTCTTTTCCACTGAATGTTTACTTGAAAAGATGTCAGAAATTCTTAATTCTTTGGGTTTTGCTTTTTGCCCTCTTTGTTATTCTCAAGATTGCCTTTCCCGAAGCTGTATCTGAGCTGCTGCCACTGGTCTTCATTTTGGGAGCTAAACTGAGCCTAGAGAAGATCCATCAGCAGACTGATCTAATAAAATCTGCCAGATCTGACTGACTCCTCTCACCACTGCCAAGTGCCTATGCTTGGCTTCCCAGTAACCCTGATTCTGGAAGTGTGGTGCAAAATCCCAAACTGACCCTGCATATTCCAAAACCAGACCTGGTAGTCCTGTCTTGCCTGTGGTCCACAATTCTCTTATGCCTTCTTAGGAAGTTTATTCACCTAAACAAAACAACTTTATGTGTCAAAACTCCACGTGTGATTGTAACATCTGTTATGTCACTAATGAGAGCTTTATTAGAACCACCTCGGGCACCTCTGGCTACACAAAGCCATGTGAACCCTGGCCCACAACATCACCTGCACAACAGGTTGAGGAGACAGAGATGAACGCTTAAACTACCAGTAATCACATATCACACCTCACTGAGGACACACAATAATTCTGCAAACAGTTGCATGAATACCACAGGCAGAAACAAAGTCTGTGTTACCTCAATTCATATCTAACTGCAGACTGATTTGTGGAATAAATTGTGATAGGTCTGCAACAAGAGTACTTTTTTCATAAGAAGTCAGAGAAATAATGCCAATAAAAGGGAACTATTCAAAGTTTGTGCCTTGCTGAACATCACCAGCGCCCCCTCCTCCGTTCAGGTTTCATGGATTAGGGGTCGCTGTTATGCTGCAAACACCTATCAAAGCCCTGGTGTGGCAAGGACTTTGACAATGTTTGATGGGATTTACTTAAATGCCATGTGGCTTTTTAAAAATATTTTTGAAAAGAGGCATTTCACACTGCATATTTCCCTGACTGCCCTGAATCAGATTGAAAACAACAACAAATCATTCCAAGGTGTCAAAGAAATCAAAGGCAACATTGAAGAACACAGATTTTTTTTTCCATTTTTTAGATGGAGAGTAAATCAGATTATTTTTTGACACCTCCTATTTTCCCTTTTCTCTGGATTTCTATACATACCTGCAGTGAAAAACATGAATTTATAATCCCAAAAACTTTGGTCAAGTTACTACAATGCATAATTTCAAATGAAAATTAACTTTAAATAGTTAAATGTATATGCTAGTCATAATAATTTAATTGTTTTTATATTGATCATTTTTATTGCTACATTTTACACTTTACCTTATTATTTATTGGATACTATAATAAAATTCCTAATTGCACTATTTACTAAACAAACTATTAGAAGTACAGCCATAAAATTAGGGCGACTTAATGAAAAGGCTGAATTTTAATTAAGTTATGGGAAGACGGTTTTGAAGATATGAAAGCAAGACAGTTCACTCGACAAAGACAGGAAAGGTTGTTCTTTCCTGCATGACAGAAATTAGGAAAGCATTCTAGTAATTTCTTCATCTGAAGTAAAATGAGGAAGAAAAAATGAAAGAAAAAGCCAATAGTACTTTTCCTTAACAGAATGGATACAGATTAATGCATATCATAAGGCAGTTCTGGGAAGAAAATGAAAATTAACATTCCAGCATATTCCCTTGCCATCAGCATTTCTTCAAGTCTTTATTCTCCAAGAGAGACATTCACAAAATCCACAAGTGATGATGATGAAAAACCCTGAAACCCAAAATAGATAACCCCTATATGGTCTACAAGTATTAACACATGAATAATATTTATACAGCTTGCCATTCATGTAAAGGTGAGCAGATTTTTCGGCTTCACCTTCCCTTTTATAATATGCTCCATATCTGTAATACTAACACTGGATGTTGCAAGGCACCTTTCCGGGATTTCCTATTACTTGGAAAAACTCCACTGCTACAGTGCTCTGAGTCATGATGCTTTTCTGGAGTTTATGCACCCCACACTGGCTCCATCTCAATTTCAGTGCCCTGTTGTTTCTTCACCGGACACAGTTCTCGTGCTTTTGCATTAGAACCCAAGGTTTCCGGCTTGAGAATGGGGTCACTCTGGGCACACATGGGCTTTGGAAAACTCCTGAAGAAGTCAGTAGGTGTTCCCTGGAAAGCTCTTTCAGTAATCTACCCAACTGACAAACTAATTTCTTCTCTTTAATTAAGACATCAGCAATTTGCTTTCCCTACAACATATGTTGGTGGGTTTGGTTCTCTTAGCAAGCTGAGGAACAGACCAAGAACATAGAGCAGGCTCCTTCACTGTACGCAAGAGTCAAATCCCAGATGAGCAGCCCGTGACAGTCGAAGGCTCTCTCGTACAGAGCCAGGTGTCACTGTGCAAGCAGGATGGAAGTGTCTGGAATATCCTGCTGTTACTCCTGGCAAATAGAGATCTCATATTCAGGCATATACACAAAACGCCTTCTCCAGCAGGTTTTGACAGGTATTATCCAAGTTTTGATTGAAAAATTAACTATTTCAACAAATGTCTGGGTGTCTCCATTCTAAAATACTGCCAACTGGAACAAAAAATTCTGTGAAATCCAACACTGTTCTAGAGAGTTTATATATGTGTGTGTGTGTGTGTGTGTTTGTGTATATATATATATACATATATACACACAGTTCTTATGTCAGTGATGTTTTATGCTCTCTCCAGCACTCTCTCTTATTCAAACAGATATTCCAGTTCTTTTCAGATGTGGCCTGTTTTTTTCTGAACTTAATTTACCTTCTTTCTAGATAATGGCAGCATGAGATTACCTTGGTTGTTAGTATTGCCCTTTTTGAAGGTAGAAGAATAAATTTATACCTGATGTTTCAGAAAGATCATATTCTCCTGACTACAGCAAAGTAACCCAATCAAACATGAAGACCAAAGGCTTTTTCTTGCTACTGCAATGACATTATGCAACTTTTTTTCTCTTAAGGAAGGAACATAAAGGAAACAGAAATACAGCACACTCCATGGTCTGAGATAAAATAGGTACTGTCCTTTTCTAAAAAAACATTCACCACTTGCAATAGGGTGTACATAGAGTGAAGGTAAATCTTAGACATGGATCTTTTTCCCTTTGAACTAATCTTCAGGTATGCTAACTTACAGAGTTCACGAATCTACCCGTGAGATGAAGGACAGAGAGGTGGCAACACCATGAGCCAATATAATGCAAACTGAAATGACAAAGTGACAGTGATGACTGAGATGACAAATTACAACATTCATATGATTAAGTGCTAGATGACATTCAGTGACTGTCCAGTCCTGGCTACGGTGAAAGACAATACAATGTTTAGGAACAGCAGCAGAAGAGAGATGACTTTTTAAAGTCTTCCACAGCTTCAACAGTCAGCAGGGAAGGGACAAAGTTACACACATCTGTAAAGACCTCTTGTGGAGTTCAGCAAAACAGAAATTACTCAGAAAATGTATATGCAGAGTTTTTTATTGATCTAGTTAGCTGTGTTTTCTTTTTTTGAATCCATAAATTCAAAGTTCTCCTATCACAGACAAAAAGGATGAAAAAGAAATTATTTCTTACCCTGAAATGGAGGCATGAGAAATTTCTAGGCATTCCAAATCACTCCTTCAACAGACTTTTTTATCATTTTGTCCATATACTTTGTGGACCAAATTGCTGAGCTGATCCCATTCTGGCTGCTGACCATGAGTTTTGCAATAGGAACATTCAAATTCTCTTCTGCTCCATGCTACTTCTCCTGTCCTTGGTCCTTCCTCCAGGGAGCTATAGCATCTATTTCAGCCTTCATTCCAAAACCCACCAAAATAAAATGTTGCCCCTTCTTCAAAGCAGATGGCCTTTCCCACTCTGCCAGCTGGGAACAGACCCACACAATACTTTAAGACATACCCTTGTACAACCTGTATCCCTGTCCCCCTGCACCTACTGCTCTCATTTTGCTCAGACTGACAACTCCCAGAGCAGCTGGTTCAGTTGGCTGCTTGCTAAGAGCTGAAGAAAGTAATGAGGTCCTTCAATGTCACCTTCCAGGCTGTTATTTGGAGTGGTTATATCCCATAGTATATCAGACAGTATTTTTCATGGATTTTCCGTTTTGGTTCTGCTAAGAACACTTTTCCCAAGCCAGACTAAAACACTGAGAATCTACCATGTTCAGTGGGGCTCTACACTGAGGTCCAATAAAATAAATGAAGCACTTCCAACAGAATAAAAATATCCTCACAGCTGAATGCATTTTTAAGCCTTAAGAAATACACATTAAAATAGAGACATGAAAAGATAGAGGCTTTCTCTCTACAGGCTGTAGGCCAGTGAAGCCAAAACTGGAAGTCAGTTTCAGAAGAGTGAATAATCAATGTTAGACCACACAGCTACAAACACTTTCCTACTCCAGGCTGCAGCTCAGCTGCTCTTCAGCCAAGCCCTACTGACTCCCCAAGCTTGACCACAGGCACTCTCCACCTCTACAGAAAGGGAAGTCAAAAGAAAATGCTCTTCCTTACAAGAGGATAACAAAATAAAGATATTTATCCTGAATTTTCTAACCTGTTAGAGCACAGTTTAGCTTTTAGACACTATACATTCCATCCATTATTATTCCAGCAAGCTTTGCTCCTGTTCTTGCGTAATACAATGTTAAGTCTGTGTTGTCCATATACTGGTGATGAAGGGAGACATCCATCACCGAATCTTTCAATCTCTTTGTGGCATGAAAGCTATGAGAATATGGTTCTAGGCAGTCAGTATTACTGGAGGGGTGAGGGAGTGTATATACACAGCTGAAACAAGCAATCATCCAACCCCATTTTATAAATATGCACTCACTGATTTTATTAAATATACAGAAAATCCACTGGTAGTTTGGTGTTGAGATGCTCTACAGTCCGAGTACTAACACAAATTTAATAATTTAATAAAGCAAGCTGCCCATTGTAGTTATATAACAAGTGAATATGAATATTTTACTTATATATTTATGTATTATTTATATAATATTATTAGCAATCATGGTGCAATGAAATAAAATATTCAGTGTTAATCTGAAATATAAATTTTTTGTATGGTATGTTTTCATGTTTTACTATTACAGAATACAGGCCCAATACTCATTTCAACATACAGAGCAGAAATAACTACTAACCATATGCTCTGGATCTCCTTTTTTCAAAAACCTGTTCATCATTTCAGGTGTTTGTATTTCCCACCAAGGGAAGCAAAGATAGTTTAGAATCGGAGTGCTTTAGCAATTAGTAACCATCATTAAAAATATTATACAGAAATTATTGAAGCCTTTTACATTCCAAATGACTCCAGGATTTTAATACTGTGGAAAATATTCCAAGTTCTGGATGTAACCAGATTATACTACTATGCTGAAGCAGACAGTACAACAGTTATTGTAACAGTTTAGTGTCCATGTAGAGAATTATGAATCAAGTGGACCACAGCCAGTTATTCTAGCTAAATCAATGAAATGGGAACAAAACCAGTAGCTTACTCTATGCACAGTTTAATATTATATGGAGAGCTTCTAACCAAAAGCCAAAAACTTTCCAGTTAGAAGTGACAAAGGAAATACCAAACATACAGCTACAACATACATATGGACAGCTTAACCACTCCACTTGTTAAATTTTCTTCATCTATTTTTGATCAA
Organism: Melanocharis versteri; assembly: GCA_013397845.1. Lineage (NCBI taxonomy): Eukaryota > Metazoa > Chordata > Aves > Passeriformes > Melanocharitidae > Melanocharis > Melanocharis versteri. The sequence goes on from VZTG01003995.1 coordinate 27,104, forward strand.
AAACTATAACACCATGTTTCATTTAAAAAAATGCTATTGAAACATGACCACCGATTACTGGGAATCTTAAAATTCCTAACATACAATGTGATGATTCATAAATGCACAAAGCAGACAAAACTTAAACCCTTAACAAAGCCAGCCCATCGAATGCTCAGCCACCTGAAAACGACTTTTGTGTAAACAAAAATTTCATCCACTCTGCCTTAAGAGTAGATCATGATCTTTCCTGCCTGCTTTGTCTTTCTCAGGACTGCAATGCAGAGGTATTTGTGATCCAGAAGCTCAGCTTTGTACCAGAAAATTTTAGAAATCTGCCCATTTGTCAGCCTCTTACCATATTTACACCACTCAACAATTCTTTGATTTTCTTCTGCCTACCAGAGAAGAATGCTAATGACCAGCATGGATGTGTTAATTTGCGTTACTGTTCCATATAAAACCACAGAGCAGAGATAGTCTGTGGTCTTCATGAATTTCAGCAGGGCTACTCTATCTGATTAGGCACCATGATATCAGAACACGAACAGGAAGCCCCAGAACACAGCAGAAGAAAAACCCTAATGCATGCAATGAAGAATGCATGGGGGAAACAAATTACAGAAATATAATCAAAATATATCATGTCTAAGTGCTTAGAATGGTTAGGAAAGCTGCTGAGACAGAACAGCCATGGAAACATTTTTTTCCTGTATTTTGGCAAAAACAATGCAGATAGGAATTTTATACCTAACTGATGAGTCCAGTGTGGTACTAAATCCAGCCTGTTAGCACTAGAAAATAGTTTTTCATGGTGATGGGATGAATATATGATAAGCTGCATGGGACAGCTGCAAATTCAGCATGGCTTGAAAATTGAAAACTAGTTTGAGACGTACAGTGCATCTGTCTGGGCCCAGCCACAATTCTCCTGCGAGATACTCAGTGATGGTTAAGGATGAATACAAACCCCATAAGGAAGACTGACTTCCTACAGGAAAGGATGAAATACATCTTTTCATACTCCACTGAACTGTGCAGGAAAAACATGCAAAGACTGCGTTGGCACTTTATATTAAAAGTTTTCCTTTTAAACACCTCTAGTTTTCACTAAAACCACAGTCCTTAATATCCATTAGCACTGGAAATCCTGCAGAAATAAAATATAATGTGTTTTCTTGCTTATTCTCCTTCATAGTTATCAAGCCATTTACTCTTACTGCTTTCTTTGACTAAAGTCTGAAGTTCTATTATTAGGCTGACACCACACTAAAACTTTTATAAAGTTTCTTCTCAATGCTGACTGTAATCAATCACAAAGGCCATTAATTGTAAGCACAACTAATTCTTTTAGGTCATATTCACCTAATTGCAACAGTGCATCATGTATTTGCTTGGCAAAGTGCTGCCACTTTTATGTTTAACTGCTTTCATAGATCAAACTAGGTGCCAGATTACAATCTAGAATTTAAACAGCAAACAAATCCCAAACAAACAAGGAAAAAACCTGTGAGGGATTATCACTGTGAATGGTCTTTGCTGGAGTTATTCAAAGTGCTGTTTCTGACTCTCAAATAGGACCTGAAGCAGGTGGAACTCGCAGCTTCCAGCCACTGGACGTTGGCTTGGTTGGTTGTGATCTGTCAGGAGCCCTCGGTATTTGGGATTCAGGCAGATGAAGGGATAGTGTGGGCAGGGCAAACGACACAGATGCTCACTGCTATGAGTGACAGACCCTTAAGTATGTCCAAATTTTCTTCAGACTAAAACAGGACCCAGGAAAGCTCCTACAATCATCTAAAATTCTAACAGGTTAAAACTCATTATATGTTTAACTAGAATTAACCAGTTCCTTTCAGTGAAGTCAAATTAGATGAGAGATTGTGGAGGGGTGGGAAGAGGTAACTGACCTTCACCTGGCCCTTTGCACACACCTTTTCTCAGCATGAGTTTGCAGGGTTGAAAAATATCTTTAGCAGTTTCTTCAGCTGTGTTGCAATGCACATTCTAAACCCCATGATGAAAAGCAAGGCAGGCCTGAGCATATATTGCAAAAAGATATTCCTAAAGGCTCTTTTGTTCTGTTCTATTTTCCTCCCCACCCTACAATGGCTATCAATTTATTGAATGACATTTGATACCAATAAGCAACTAATATGTTTCCTTCTCTGTATTAAAAATCCATACCTAATAAGTAAAAAGTATGACTCATAAAGGTCTTTTTCCTAACTGTTGTGTTAGTGTGCTTTATATTCTTTTTACTTGAGTGACTCAATTTAATTTTCATCCTTTTTTTGGAGCTGACAGTCTATTTTATGATAAGCAGCGAGCTATGTTTGTTAGCTTTATTCTACCAGGTGAATCTGAACATTTCTCAAACACACACCTACCATTACAGCACAGACAAATTTGCTGAAGAAAACAGAATTCATTCCACAATACCCCTCATTCCTAATTTCAACTTTGTGACCCAATACGTGCGTTGTCAGTATTTTTTTCCAGATTATGGGTTTATCCAGGTCCTAATTTGTACAAACATAAATGTAAGACTAATTCTTCAGCAAAATCTTAAATAAATTAATGGGTAAACCATAAAATTATTAAACCAGAGGTTAGAATAATTCTAGGTAATCACAATACATCAGATTTTACTGATATAACATCATTCTACAGTAAATTAACTTTAGCATTTTGCGGAAATGAAGTAGGAGAGATTCCAGTCTCTGTTGCAGCCTTACTTCTCAGCTCTGTTTTGGTGTGGTGGCTCAGCTGCACTTACGAGACCATCCCCACCAACGCCCTGAATTTGTATAGACACGCAAACGGTGGCTGCTGGGCCATCACGTAAGTGAACGATCAGCGGCAGAACAAAATGATTACACTACAGAGAAATCAGTTTTCTGATTTATTTATGAGAGTTTTACAAACTACATCCTCCTCTCAAGAAAGATAATATGAATGTTCCTTGCTGGTCAACTGTTTCATTCCTTCTGTTGTTTGCTTTTCACTAGTATTAGTCTAGAAAAAAAATTATACAGTAGATGGAAACAGTGAGTTCATTATATTCAGTGCTGGACAACAATACTGAATGGAGCTGTTGAGTGATATTTTAACAGCAGTGTTACTTTGAAAATAAGTTGTATCTTTGTACTGCTCTACCTTTTTCAGGTAATACTGTCCAAAATATAATAAACTGCAGTAATTAAAATTATAGTTCATCTAAATATGATGAATTTAAGAAGGAAAAATAAACCAAATTGGCAAGATGAACAAGTTGCAATTAAGAAAAGCACAAAAACCTGTAATGATATATGGCAAAGTTCTTTATGGCTTAGTAATTATCTGATAGCTAGATTGGTTCAATAAATCTGAAAGGGAAAGAAAAAGGAAGAGAAAATATTGCTACATTGTGACTACTTAGACATGCAAAAGAAGGGAGAAACAATGAAAATCCAAATAAAATTAAGAGCTATGAAAGGCAAATGGTTCACTCCCATTGATCTCAGAAACATGAGAAGTGTTTCTGAGGTTTTGTTTATCCTGAAAGCACAAAATCCTGCACTTTCTTTTAGTAAGGTGTAGAATTAGTTGTACAGTTAGAAATCCCTGCACCTGCAGTGGACAGGGAGAGAACAAGAGCAAACAAGACAGGCAGAAAGATGGACAGTTGTGTGCTTCTTTAAAAAGAAAGAAAGAGTTCAAAAATATGAAACCTAAAGTGGGGAAGATGCTTGCCAAAGGCTAATCTGCAGACCTTTAGGTGAGCAAGAAAGTGAGCCCAGCATCCTGAACTCCAGTTCAGTACCTCTGCCACAGCACATCAGAAATGAATAATTTAGTGTCTTCAGCTATTAAAGGTGAGACATTAAAGAATGCAACCTTTACTTCTATTTTTTAAAATGCCACTTGTGAAGTGTGCACATCCAAGCTCAAAAAACAACAAATGGAGCCATGAAGTAGGAACACCATCATTTTTAGGACAGCACATGGCTGTTGTACAGGAGACCTTATCACTCAGTATTTGCTTCAAAAAAATTGCCAGGCTCAGTTTGTAGCTCTTGTACCTTGTGCTGCTTGCACCCCAGCCATCGCTCAAGCTCTCTGTGTCTCGATTACTTCACCTATAAACTGCACAGTGAATTCAAATTATGTTGTTAGAAGAAAACACTCCATTGAACATAGGCATTTTTAACTTCAAAAGCCAAATATGTCCCTTTCTCCATTTACATAAATAAGTAAAAGAAGCTACTTTGTTTTATATGAAAAGTCTCTGGATGTTGCTTTCAGTAGAAGAGTTTAGCCAGAGCAATCACAGGACAGCTGTATCTGCTGACAACGATGGCTGCATCAAGGGCTGACTAAAAGAGCTTTTCTCTTTTCAATATGCTTTAGTTTTCAAAAACTTTTTTCCTCAATTGATTGGAAAATCATTCCCACTCCCTTGGACAAATCGTTACAAGTTAAATGCGTTTAGTAATAGCTTGTTGGACACAGCTGAAAGAAAAACCACACATGAGGCTGAGCAAACTATCCTTTTGTGAGTAGATATGGCTTTCACTTGATGAGCTACATGCAAAGTAGTCATACGGGAATCCTCGCTACACTGTTTTGGGATTAATGGTACTTCTCCAACATTTTAAAAATGACATCTGTTTGATATCATTTACAGTCAGTCTCTCCCAGCTGAGTATGATTCACAGCTGAATATGCCAGCAGTTATTAGCCAATTACCTGTAGTTCATGCTTACTTGTATATTCTTGTAATTGTTACTTATTCTTGCTGCACTTCCAGCGTGACCTACAGAGCACACTAATACATAGCTCCTAAATCACAGACTAATTTTTCAGAAATGCTGAACTTTAAAACAGCATGAAAAATCTTCCATTGCTTAATATTAGACTGTCAGTTTCTTATGTGGCTATGCAGTTACTACAGATATACTTTCAACAGCTTAAACAGAGCAATACATAAAGGCTCGGATTTAAAATATCAGTTAAATATATGCTGCTAAACAGGGACACGATTCTCCACAGTCTTCAGCCGAGATGTAAGCCTATGATTAAATACTTTGCTAAAGAATATGGCCAGCCTTATGTTATCCGTATTATTATTATTGTTATTACTGTTACGAACTCCTGTAAATAAGAACTGCACAGTTACTCCACAGAGCTTTGTGTTAAGACAACAGAAACAACATTTTCTTTAATATACTCTGGTTTTTTCAGTTATCACGAAGTATTTGCTTATCAATACAAAGCATAGTAAATATTTATCATTATGGTCCATTTTACAGTAGCCACATTTCTCAATTTCTTTCTATAAAGTATATAAAAAGAGTGTCATAGCACTATGTTAGTTGATGAAATCTTAATTTAATAATATTTATGCAAGCATAAAAAGAATAAACCCGAACTGGAGTACAAAATCTAATTGAAGACATTTATTTTAAAAAGTGTGTTTACACAATCCCTCAAACATTAATTAAAATGAATTAAAATTACTGATATTGAATGGGGTAACTGTTGTTTTGAAACGCTTCTTCACAGAGGTTCTTCTATGAAATGTTTAGTCTAACTGTAAAATTTCTCTTTATCATTATGACTGAGTTGTAGGATTTCCTGCCAGAGCAACTGTGAAATCAGGTATTAACATACAAAGTTTAGAACACCAAACACAGTGGTTAATTAAACAATTAACAATTATCAGATTTTTAAGCCCTAAAGCTGAAGGATGTCAAATTATCACACAGAATAGTTCAGTTAGGATACAAACTTCAGCAGTAAAAATAATTTGCCTCTTTTATTGTCTTTGTTACCAAAAAAGCCCAGGTGATAAAACTGTTAATGCCAACAGCTTAATTTGATGAGTTAACAGTACTGAATAAAGAGTGACAGGTCACTAAAAAGTGAATTTTGTTTTCATATGTTTGGAATTACACAATAAAACTTCATTCAACCACTGCAACATTATGCATATTTCAATCAGCAATATTAATACAGCTGGACAAGTAATACACATCAATTTGTGACAGGTGTGGAATGGATACATCAAGAGCATTGTTATTTTAAAAAGGACAAAAAACAGAGACGAAAATTCAGTTTACCTTACCATAACCTTCCATTTGAAGCTGTAAAGACCTGAGTCAGCCAGTTTACCACATTAAATAGAAACTTTATTCCTTCTGCTGCCCATTTTTAGTTTTCTACGAATGCTACCAGTTTTCTAGTTAAAGTAACTACAGGGGTATCATCTGCTACAGTGGTATGTATTAATTCACTGATGATTTTTATATAGGCAGTAATTTATTGCATTGGCATTTTCTTTGCCTGGTTGACAAAGGATACGACTGTTATAGGTGCTAAAAGGGAGTTTGGTTTTAACATGTGACAGTTTACACCTTTGCTTTCATATACATTTAGAAATCCAGATTTTGGTGTCTTTTCTGTCAGCTCAGGTGATGGCCGTTTTATCTACAAAACATAATCTCTTCTTCTTAGCACTGGTCCTCACCCCAATCCAGGCATATAACACTATCCATAGTTTGCCTGTCCCTGGAGTCCCAAATTCTGACCCCAGAGCCAGTCACATTCTAAATGAAATCAGGAACTTATAATTGAACAAAACCCAAGCCACTTACCCTTTTTCTTAACTGCATGACTTGTATGACTTAAAGATAAGCTTTCATCTTTGGCCCTAACAATACAAAATCCTTCACCCCTAGGCAAGCCTGGAAAACCATACTTAGCCTGAATTTACCATAAACCTTCACTGTTAATAATATTCTCCCTCACTGAAAACCAGTAAGCCTGTCTGAGCCCTGAGATTACCTGAGATTTATTCTAAATCTAATCCTAGCCTACTCTGAAACTACTGATAAACTCTTCTTCCCTACCGGCATTTCACCCCAGCAAGACTTCTAGAATCTCAAATAAAAACTTTGCATTTTTATAACCAAAGTATATTCAGCACATACAATATCTTACAGGCCAACACCAGCCCAACAGGTAAATCAACTCAGGGCATACTTCCAAAGAATGAGCATAGATCTGAAGCTGACAGCATCAGTTACTCCTTCCCCCTTCAAAACTTTCTGGCCAGGCTCTGCAATCCTGGACAATCACATTGGATACACACTTGAGGCTTACTTTAACTTACCCCATGGGCATCTGGTTCTTTTCTCTCAATTCCAACTCTAGTTTCACACCAAGGCAATGGGTTCCAGCCACAGGCATTATCCCAGACTTGTGGACCTTGAAGGATGAATTGATAAAACTTCTGCTCTGCAATTCAAAGCCCTAACCGCAGAAATCCCTTCTGGTAACCAGAACTTCTCAAGAAACACTACAGAGAACAGAGCAGTTTTGATCTCAGCCCCAAGGTCTGTCACCACTATCTTCACCTTTTCTACTCCAACCCCTAATGTCACTGTAAATATAAAACAAGGCTTTCTTGCATGTCCCAGGGTCACAAGGGTCTATTCATCTCCACTGCAACCAGCTGTAAGACCAGCTGACACACACTACAAGCATTAATGCTTAAATGAGTCTGAAGAATCCTGAGTTTTATTTAACTTGGGGATCTTTACCCAGCCATGAACCATAAGTTTTCCATTATTATCACCACTGGATTTTATTTTATTTCTGTCCTAAAATGTAGACCATAACAGGAATTACCTGATCTTTCCTTTCAAAGGATTCCACAAGGTATTCTTAGTACTACACATTTATTTAGGACTCAGGAAAGAAACATAAGATCTTGATATATTCCTTGATCTTGCAAGGCTGCAGGACTAACATGGAGTGTGGCAGCAGTAAAAAATATGTTATAGTTATTTCTCAGAAGACTGAGCAACACTCACGGCTAGAGTGTGAAATAGGTTGGATTTCACTAAGGAGGACAAACATTTATTGCTGTATCTCAAAAGGCAGTCAGAACTAGAATGGATGCTGGTGAGGGTGGGCCAGACCATTTGCACTTACCTTCAAGCAAACATATATCCACTGGACAGTGGCTACATCTAGAATTAGAGGTGATTTGGGAAACAGAGATTGAGGATCTCAATTTACTGCAGGCTTCTACACTTGTAAGCCTTTTGAAATCCAGCAATAATCTTAGCTGCTCAAGCACCACTTTCTCAAATACCTGTCCCTATTTCGTCATTAACTCCAGGTGTACTCTAAAAATGAATTTTCTACTTCTTACCCACCGTCATCGTAAGCCTTTTATCCCCACTAAGCCATCTTCTTCACATTAAATCCTACAAGATCCAGAAACAAATGTACCCATTGCCACCCTACAGTCTCCACCATTAATCTTTAACACATCCCTAACTTTAACCTTAACATCATAGCAAAGTGATTTTGCACATTCTGGAACTAAGCACAATCCAGTTATTCTACCATATTTCCATTCTGGACTGTGTTACAGAAAAAAGATTGAGTTTTTCAATCTGTTTCTCATTTTGCTATTTTTATACAGTTTAGAATTACTTTTTTTTGTGCTGTTTGCATATGTGTTCATAAATCTTGATAGGTCTGGCAAAAAAAAAAAGCCACCATTTCTATAACAGACAGTGCATATAAAGTTGGAATGGTTCAACTTTCAGAAAAATGATAACATGTGTTTTTAATGGCACATTTAAAGTAATTAATAAGATAGAGCATTAATTTGCTAACTTGAAGTGTTTGTAATGAGGCAACGAGGATATTTAAACATCCAATGTTTTAAGTAAGACATTTGTGGAGTCAGAGTTAAAGGCAGGGTTTCCAAGGTGCTTCTAAGATTAAATACTTAAAATTATGCATATAGCTTTATGCTGCTATTAATACCCAAATAATGTGAATGTAGTGCTAACTAACAGAAGTACATAGCTTCCTAAGTATATATTACCAGATAAGTGAGCATGTATTTGGGAGATATATAGGGATGAAAATACATATATCAATATAACTGGTTTGAAAGGTATTTTCTGAAAAGGACATCTTTTGGTCTTATTCATCAAAAGCCAAAGGATTGGTGAGCATATGAAACTGTTGTTGAATATTTGTTTGATTAAACTCTCAGAGCATGAAGTTATATCTAGGCTTTTTTTTACTGTGAAAACATTTGGCATAAAAACAAAATTAATTTTTTCATATGCCTCTTCAAGGTTTCAACCTGATCATGAAATATTTCAAATATTGAACTAATTTATTTTTTTGGCATCACAGTCAACAGATAAAAAATCCTAGTAGTTATAAGGCAGGGAAAGTCTCAGACTCTGAACTTTTGACCACAACTTCCGTGTTCCTCATCCTCAGCTCACAGTAGTTATCTATTGTCCCCTCCCTCACATTCACACAAGATCATCCTCCACGTGCAGCTGGTACTCAATGCAAACAAAAACAGATTCCAGCATGACAGCACAAATATGCATTTACTATTAACTGCTACTCATAGACACAGTTATCACAAATCCATGCAATAGTACAAAACTTGTATTCAGATTCGTAGGAATACCTTCACAGTTAGTAATTACTGTGAAGGTAGAATAGAATAGAATAGAATAGAATAGAATAGAATAGAATAGAATAGAATAGAATAGAACACACTTCTTAAACTAATCACATAAAAAAAAATTATATATGGAATTAAAGTGCTACAAAATCACCCGCTGCAAATCTAGCATATGCCAAAATACGCCATTAGATGCACATAAAGAAAAAGGTTTTCCTTATCCTGCAAAACTGTTTCTGTCTTCTTTTACCATTCCTAGAGCACATGTTTATTATTTTCACACAGTATATATTACTTCTCATTAACCAATGGTACTGTTTTTGAAACCTCACAATCCTAATTAAAAAGCGATTAACAGTTCTTTTTCATGTCACCTTTGGTAAACTTTGCATTCGTTAGTCTTTCAAACTTTGCTGCTTCATGGTTGTAGTCTGCCACCTGAGCCATTTATATAGGTTAGAAATGGGGATAACAAGTAGCTCCTGGGAGAACACCATTCTCTTTGCACTTAAACATCCTGAATGAGTTCATTCGCAAGTACTCTGTTCCTCCTATTTTAAAATCCAGTTTTTTATCTGTCTTCATCCTCTGCACTCTGGCTTTAAAAAGTATATACTACGTGTGGCAACCTGCCATGTGGAACACAGTTTTGTGTAAATCCTAATGGTGTGTGTATCATACTGGCTACTCGAATCTAAGGTCAAATTCTGCTTCCCTTACTTGGACATAATTCTGAACAGGACAGCAAGGAGCAGTGTGAAGCAACCCCAGGTTTCTCTGCAGTTCTGAAAAACAATGAAACTGATTCTGTTACACAATGAATGTCAAAAGAGAACTGCAGCAAGTGCATGTAAAACAGAGAATTTTGCGGGGAACAAACAAGATGCATGACACAAAACAACAGCATACTGGGATGAAAACAAACATTCTAGGATGATATAATTAGTGCTGCAAAATATCACTGTGCAGGAGAGAAGGAAGCAAGTGCTGAGACTTTTCAGTGAGAAACATGCTTCATAATGAAGCACCAATATCTGCTCAAACAAGAGGTTTTTCATTGTACCATAAATTTTTTTGTCTTTTGGAACGGAATTCTCTGACTTCTTAAAGAGATGTTCTACAATGAGTTGCAGGAAAGACAGTGAGACAGTGATGTCTGTGTAGATATCTGCTTCAAATATCACAAGGGTTAGACTCAATAGCATAAATCCTCCTATGAGACAATAGTGAGATTAAATAAAACACTTCTCTGCTGCAATATATGTCAATGCATACTGTAGGACATTTCTCAGATTCATCGTTATTCAAGCTCTCAAGTTAGTAATCAAGCAACTTGCCCCTACATTACTTCTTAAAAAAGTGCAAAGAGCCATCAACTCAGTCCTTAATGCAGCAGGCTTTGAAGAGTATCCAGCACAGAGGACCGCAAGTTGCTTCTTGCCTGAGCAAGCTACTGTGAGATATTGAGCCTAAAGTGATCCCAAAGCTTTCTTAGTGGTAGCATATCTACATGTGCACAGCGCCATCCTCATACTGGAGGATTAACCATGATTGGAAAGAGATAGGAAAGAGATGCTGATGTCACTCTAATGCAACCACAGACAGCGTTAACTCCAAACAGCACCAACTGCTCTTCTACCTATGAAGGCCAGGTTGGATGGGGCTTTGAACAACCTGGTCTAGTGGAAGGTGTCCCTGCACATGGCAGGGGAGTTGGAGCAAGCTGATCTTTAAGATCCTTTCCACCCCAAACCATTCTGTGATTCTGTGGCTGGACTGGTTTCAGGCTTCATCACACCCAACATAATAAGGGTTGGGCATCCTTTGCTGAGTGTCTCTTCTGTGAGGTCTGATGGCATTAATAACACACTTACAGAACTGGGATGTTATGACCCAGCAGTGTTTCTCTGGAGCTATACTCAAACAGGATGTTTTCTTCTGTAACACTTTAGCTTGTTCTGCAAGGTTGCCTTCAGGCAAGTCCTGAGGACCACTGGGAAGTTTGTGGCAGAATACAATAATCATATTTTAAAGTGATTTTGATGACAATACTTGATATATTATTTATACATAATAACCTTGGAATGCATGATTTCAAATGTTGACCATTATTAACATACATTAAATGAGATGTTTAAAATGGAAGTAATAACAGTATTTAGAGACAAGTTTTTGAACCAATAAAGTTTCAGTTCCAGCTAACATGGAACTGTGATGTTTGCAAGCACATTGGTAGACCACAGACCCGTGAAATTTAGCTAAAGAACAGCTACATGCCATGTGATGTTATTTCTCAATGCCATTCATTGAGTCTGGGGAAACTTGGTTTCTTTTAGTATTCTTAGAACTCTTCAACTAGCTATTAACTACTAATGCTTCCCATTGTTTTTTCAAGTCAGCAGCTTACAAGAGAACAGCTGTATTTACCTTCTTTTGTTATTTTTAATCTGTGTTGATTACAGAGTAAGTGCCTAACATTTCACTCCTGTATACTCCAGTATCCCAATAATGTCAGAACGTTGCTATCATTTTAAATCGTGTTCCTATACTGCCTTCTGCCGTAAAATCTCATGTGGGACAGTTGTTCCTCTAGTGTAAAACTTGCTTTATAAGGGAAGATACTATGAAGTCACTCCCAACACAACAAAGTACAAAAACACCCTCAGGGCACAAGTGACTGACAAGGAGGATCAAGCGGTATAAAAGGACATTTCTTTTGTAGTGGCAACAATTTCTGTGTGGTCATGGAGGCTTAGATCTCCTGAAGAACATGATTGCCATGCTGTAGTGATTCTCAGACACAGAAGATGCACACAGTTGTACAAATTTCTCATAAAAAAAAGATATGCTGAAGACAAAATCTCAAATAATCAGGCGGTTTCAGTTCACTGCAGATTTTACTGAGCAAAGGACTTAAAATCAGATACACCATTATCAGTATGGCTCCCACTAGGGAGCAAGGCAAAAAGGATGCCAGTGACTGTGTTTTACCACAGAATAATCATGCTCTGTACCCATGGTTATTGACCTTCCTGTTGATGTACATGGGGAGAAATATAAGCTAGAAAAATTAACTGACTCCTTGTCTGAAATGTAATCAGGTATTTACATGAAAATCATTGTAAATATCAACTGGTCTTGAAAGGAAATAGAAAAGTATAAGGTTTAGGCTCAAATTTTATAAACAGAAGTAAAACTCAATGTAGTATCACTGAGACATTTGAGACAAGACCAGAAGAACCTGAGAGTACTCTTTTATGTTTAAGCAAACAAAATGAATGGTTTTTTTATTGCTAACAAAGCACATACGCACCCAAATTTCCAGGGAAAATTTAGGCAACGATGGATGGGTAAGAACTTCGGAATACCTCTCCTCATTTTCCTGTATTCCCATAGAAGGGCTCGCCATATGCCTTAATCCTTGGGCTCTGCAAAATCATAGTCACATTCAAAGGTTCTGGACAAGACACTGACTAAACTTTTGTTCTTATCAAACAATATAAACAACAAAAACTTGCAGAATTACCAGAGTGCAAAACCCAAAACTACCCTCTCTCTAAATACACCTTACATATGTGCAAACTGGAACTGAGTCTTACTTTCAAAAGTATAACCAGCAAGCCTAATTTTATTTTGTGCTTTTGCAAGGCATGAAATCAGCACACATCCATGTACCACAGTATTTTTAGTATTGCAGGTAATTTTGCTCATGTGGAACTCTTCATCCCTCTTTCTAATTTTAAACAGTTCTCAAAGTTTAAGATAGCTCAGAAAAATTCTAATTTTGAAAGTAACATATGTTGTAAAAGCAAACAAAGAAAAACCAAACCAGATGAAGCTGTAATTACTGTATATGCTGACTGTAGCAGCACTGAAGTCTGCATTTAATTGCTTTGACTCTGGTCAAGTGCATGTAATCAATGTGAATTATTACAAAAGAGTTAGGAGATAATTTTGAAAGTATGTCTGAAATGCAAAAATTTGAAAGTTAGATGAATTTGAGATGGCTGTATTGATTTTGATTTTACACAGAAATATCACCCTGTTTCAAAGTGGATCTCGAATCTTTTAAAGCAAGGTCTAATATTATAAATGGCTTCCAGTGCTGTGTTTCCAGCTCTGAGCACTCACGATCTTAACCCTTAACCAGTCTGTAGATTGCCGGCTTCTGAAAGTGAGAATGGGGTCCTGTGTTACTAATGCCAGCCTGGGTTATGGCCATGCTCTATTGGAAGCCTTCTAGACCAGCTCATTAAGAAGCACAGCCTCAATATTGTTAATACATACTGACATTGCAAAGATTTTCTGTACACTGAAAAATGTACCCTGAGCCATCAGTCTTTCACAGGAATCAAAGATGTTCAATTGCAAGTATTTAAATCTTCCAAAATTTATCTACAGAGCAACGAACTGTAGCAAGTCAAAAGTCATAGATATATTAAACAAATACACAAAAATGCAATTATCATCAAAAGAAAAATGTGAATCTAGGCTCAATTGTAAGAAAAAAATTATCTGACCTTGTTCCCAGTCATCCATGTCAGGTTGCTCAGAAATCAAGCATACTCTGTTTTTAAATACATTAACAGTAGACAATTAAGGAAACAATTTCTCAAACTTCTCTCAGATAAACCTACCTCAGTAGCGATAACATCAAACAGAACATTTTCTCTCTGGTATTTTCACAAAAAAACTGCTGTTTTCCCTTGTGACTATGTGCTAATAAATATGGGAACACTCAAATGCAGGACATACAGCAGGACAAGCAGTTTGGAGTTCCAGATGAAATCATCAGGCTCCAAACTCTCTGGGGGGAGGGCATTTTAATTAATTTGACAATACATAGTATTATATATATTTATGGTGATCTAAGCACAGTAACGCATTCTAATTAGTGGAGTGGAATAGAATGAGTAACACTGGGGCTGATTGGTGTTTGCAAGGAGTGAAATGTTTATTTACCATTTTACTGTAGCTGGCAGTTTTGATAACAATGAGCCCTCTGGCTTCTGCGAGCAAATATTCTTAGAGCATGAGAGTCCCAGCTATCTTCCCTCGCACACCCTCATGTTATACTAGAAGAGGAACAACATTGTAAAGAATAGCTGTGATTTTCCATTTCACCTTCAACAATTGTCTGGGTCGTCCAAGAATTTTCCTAACCCGTAGGAGTTATCAAATCACCAATTTCAGCCTATTTTCAGTACCTTTAAATTGCACGACTGAGAATCAAGAACTGAGTGTGAGATCAGAAGCATAACACTTAACCATTTGATGGTTGAGTTGGCTCAGAGAATAAATTTGATATGTTAGAAACATTTAAAATACCCTGAAGCTGTAGAGGTAGAATGAACAAAATTTTTCAAAAGGGTAAATATATCACTAACATATTATTTGAAATTTAATGCACAAATATAAATTCCTCCTTTTTTCAGTAAACAATCAGATCAGAGTGCAATTATCATTAAAGATAATTAAATAATGATTACTAGAAATTATTAGAGGTAATTACAAAAGACATTAAACGTAAAGAGAAACTCATCTTCAAAAGAATAATATTTTTCCTATGCATTTAAACTATGCCTTTATTTCCATTAACGAGGTGCATAATGATGACTCTGGCCATTTGAAAAGCTAAAGTCTGTAATTGAACAATTATTAGTGTCATGCTGCCTAAGGGCACTATTTTTCAAGAGATTTATATTATGGTAATTATATCCACTCAGCCTTGAAGGATAGGTAACATCTTCTAATGGAAATAAATTACCCTTTATGTTTAATTTTTTTTTAATTGTAAGTTTAGGTTCTCTGTTTTATTATTTAGGCCTTCTATACTAGAGTCTATGAGAATACCTTTTTTCACCGACTATAAAGCACTATCAATTTCACTAGGATAAAATATGGAAAAATGCCCAGTGTCAACTCATTATGTTAATTGCCTCACCAAAGGAAAAAAAAGATAATTCCTTTAATTCATGTCTTTGGCCTATTATGTTTTATTTAACTTCTGTAATGTACAGAATTGCATATATAATCCCTATTGAAAGACAGAAGAAGCTTAATGAACACACAAAAGTTCTACAAACCTTTGAATATATTTAATTACAAACTCATTCATTCTTTATTACCTAAATGAATCAACGGAATGTAATGGTAAAACAAGACATCCAAGTCCTTGACCGTTCTTTCCTAACTGCTTTTCAAGTCCTAAAGAAGTGTAGAGAGAATCCCATCCCTGCTCCAAATGTTGCTTTATCTCTCACAAGTAAGCAAAAAAAAAAAAAAGAAAAAAGGAAAAAAGAAAAGAAAGAAAAGCCTTGCAATTACCTCTGATAACAAAGACTGTGGGAGGGCTCTCACAGCATAATTCATTTTGTGAGGTCCAAATCCTAAAGCAGATCAAAAAGAGCTCCAAACATATAAACATAATGATTTCTAAATGCAGAGTGTTTTTCTTCTGTTTTCTGTTGATTTTTCAACTGACATTAATTAAGCTCAAGAAACCTGATTGGACTTGGTAGGTCACGATTTGTGGGAAAAACACTTAAGTAAAGGAGCTTCAAACCCTGGCAATGCTGAGCCAGACCCTGAAGGATACTACAGAGTACCAAAGGCATTTAGGTGTACTTTTTTCCTCTATCCACCTAATGTGAAGAGTGATTAGTCCTGGAACCACTCATTAAGCCTACACATTGTGTGCCTTAACTGCTGCCTGTCCCCAGAGAGGTGATCTGCACACTGACAATCTTGCAACAGATTTTTAGATCAGAAAGGTCCATATGTCTCCTTAAAACCTTTCCAACACAGATATAATCAACTTAGAACTTACAGGGGAGGCCAAAACCCACAAATATAGCCTGCCACAATGAGTGCAGAGCTATCCCCAGTATAACGAACGCTGTGTATTTTTCCATAGAGAAAATGACCCCCACAATGTAATAAGCCCAGCCACCCTCTGGCAGCAGATGGGGCAGGACAAGCAGTGGCCTGGCAAGCACTGGCATTGATTATTGCAAGCATGAGCCAGATAGAATTAGGAAATGAAATTCATTGTTACATCAGACTACTATGAATGTGCACACTGCATGATATGATAGGAAAATCAATAGCCACATATTAACACCACAACCAGAGGCCCACTTCTAAAAATCCCCAAACCTTTTCCAGGAAGGATCTGGAATCTGCCACTCATTAACTTTGGCCACCAAAATGAATTGCCTTTGGAAGACTTACTTCACTGTGCTTCACTGACACATTGCTATTATCAAAGTCTGAAATGCTCTTCACTGTTATTATTTCTGTTACATAAAACACAGCAGTAAACACTTCATTCTTTTCACAAATTCTATTTCTGTCAGCTCAACCATTATTGCTTTTCTTCTTGTCAGTTTTAGCAAATAGCCTACTAAAAAGCTATCTGCAACTTAATTAAAACACACATTATTAATGTCATGTTTATATGGAAAATCTTTGGCAAAATAAGTAGCCTCTAGCTTTTGAAGCAACCACAATTAAGTCTGTCAATATGTACTAGTTGCTGAATACCCGAAGAAAACAAGACTAAGTGAAGCAATTTGACCTGCTTCAACCATCTCCGCATAAACCGCCTTTTCACAGAATACTTGCTCTAGAAAACTACCCATGGATCAATTATAAGAAACTGTCACTTGTGCAATATAATGTATAACTGAAGGTGCTAGCTAATTTTCTTTAAAGAGAACGAGTAAAATCCTATCTCATACATGGAAAATTTACCACTAATTTCAATAAAACCCATAATTTCTTGGTACTACATAAGAAGTAACCCTTCCTACAGAATAGGAAGTGGCTGCTCAAAAAATATGTAGCCAGATAAAAGCATCCCAAATTCCAAGGCTAATATTTTGAAATATTTGTTGGTGTTGCAGGTTTCCCTGCTGCCATCCCTCAATTTCATGTCTGCTCTCTCTGGTTTGATCAGTAGGTAGCTCAGCCTTTTTCCCTAGATGCCATCACCACAGTTCTTATATTACCTTCTGCCTCTAAATCACTGTAAGGGGCTGTGAAAACTTGCATTGAATAATTTTTATGTCAGTAATATTATATCTTGAGGATTACTCTGTCTATTATACAGATTTTTTTTCTGGAAGAGTAACTTTTCTACTCCTTTTGCTGTTGTTTCCTTCCTGGTACCCCTGACAGCCCACTGTGCCTAACACACACAGGCACTTTCTTTCACATGGAGCAGGAACTTAGGGAAGGTGAGATGGAGCAAAGGCTCAGTAGGATTTCTTTCCACTTGGAAAGTGGCAGGCAGAGAAGTCAGCAGCTGAGAGGCCATGTCACAGCACTGAGGAAGATACAGACAAGTGTGTGTTCTCGGGCAGCTGGTGTGGAACAAATTCAAGAAGCAGATTCAAGTACTGCACTTCTCAGCATGTTTGTTTTAGATGTTAGAGCCCTGAAAAACAGGGATCTTTTTCTTTTATTTTGAACATAGCTCTGAAATGTTATCAACAAGGATATTTCTCTAATATTGTGTCTAATATTCATTATACACACAGAAATACATAAAAGCATCAGCCCATTGGTATAAACATGACACTCATGTACAGGCCAACCCAATCAGTGCCACTCCTTGGGAGCTGTGCATCTCACACCATTTGCCATTTGCAAGTTTGGTTTTTTTTCTCCTTTCCTGTAGCAAGACTAGATGAGATGATGTATCAAGGTTTGATTCACTCAGTGTTAAAATGATTGAGGTTAGGAATTAACAAGTCCTCAGAATATACTTCCCAGCCCCCTATAAAGCAGGGTCGTGTAAGAGGGGCAGGTACATATGGGCATTACATGGTGGCACACAGCCAGAGAGATGGGAAGAGGAGATGTGCTGATGAATAGACTGCTCTTCAAAAGGTCCCAGTAGAGAGCAGTGATGAGGTTTACAGCCACATCTGAAGCAGAGGTTGCTGTGAAAAAGTGGGGAGGAAATCCAAGAACACTGGCAAGGTGTCATGAGCACAGTGAAATGCGCAGCAATCCGGCTAAATGCATGTATCTGACAGGTCAAAGAAAATCAACAAGTTTTATTCATTCTCTGTTTTTGTGAATGGCAATATCTAGATTTAAGTGTTTGAACTTTGTAAAAGACCTGATGCAATTAAAAGTGTCATTTATTGAGCAATCTAGATAAATAAAGTGTTAAACCACTGGCAGAAAGGCATTTAAATACCATATTTTAGAAGCAGATCAAGTGTTTAAGGTATTTTATAAAAAGTGATTGAAACCTGGCATTTACTATTAAGCTTTTACTATCTTGAACTCCCATACAGATCTGGGAGAAAATAAACAACAAAGTATCCATTATTCTCTGGGATGGAAGTCCCAAAAGTTAATTGACTCTGGTAACATACATGTATTATAGTAACTGTACTAGGAAAAAATCTAATTTGCCTTCTAAAGTTTTACATTATTTAATATTTTTATCTCTCTGTTGCTCCACATCTGTCAACACAGGATAGAAAAGAGATCTATCACTCGTAGTGATCAATTACATCTTTAGTCACCAGTGTTCCTTTATTAGGACATTAAAAAAATCCTATTTAAGGCAATTCTCAATTCTTGAGCAAAATAATAATGGTAGAAATTCTTGTACGGTCAAGGAAAAAACTAATAGCTATGTAACATGTTTGAAGGTAATGCAAGATCAGAAGCAGACAACTGCAAACCCCCTCCCTACCTAGCCACATTAGTGGGACATTTCCAATAAAGATAATCCAAACTGTGAGCATTTAAAGAGTCAAAAATAAGATGCAGAATTCCATATTTGGTGAAATGACTTGTGATTCCATTGGCACTCTTGTTCCACATATTTTCAGACTCAAGCCCTGCCCACACTGTGACTGCCATCAGTCCTATCTGTGATGCACCTGTGGCAACAGCGGGTCCCAGGTTTCATCACAGAGTGTACAGCCAGATGCAAAATGATAATGACACGCCAGGTGCCTTCTGTAACAAGAAACGTGCAGGAGTTTTGAGGAACTGTGAATGCAATGAAATGTGAGAACACTTTAAAAAGTCACAATCTCTTCACATTAGCAAACAACACACATTTGAAATGAGCAAAATACCCACAAAACACCTGCCTTATAAAACAAACCTAAAGCAGCTTAAAATACGTGTTTTGACTCCATGATTTCTTCAAGAACAAACCCTTGCATCACACTGGATGAAATTCTAGACTCAGTGAGTGCAGTGAAAAAGTTCTACTGATTTCAACAGTCACAACTTTGTCTCAGGGCCACTCACTTCACCATGGTCCCGGTCTACATTCCATGAGCTATAAAAGGGCATAGGACTGTTCAGAGGCATGAGAGATACAAGATGAACCTTCCAGAATTCAAAAATGTGCAATAAGAAATTATTTAGAGCAAAAAATGTACAGTAATTCAATTATGTTTTAAATATGTTAATTGAATAAATGTTCAAGCACCATTTAATGATATGACATGATATAATGCCTAATACTGGTGAATATGGGATAGGATTATGGGATTAGAAAAAGCAAATACCTCAGATGATTCTAAAAGGAAAGAATCAATGCTGTACTAGTTCACAGCTGTAATACTGTTCAGTGCTCTTTGATAACATCAACAGGACAGCAGACTCTTTCACATCCAAAAAATTAGGTGATCTCTGCAAAAGAAGGGATGATCACAAAAACAACTTGTAAAAGTTGCTGGTTTATGTGCTTAAATTATACTTAATCTCTATACTCAGGCATGGGAACAAGAATCCCTTGAGTAATGTGGATACAAATGTATTATAAAGTAAGAGGGGGGTATGACCCCATCAATGTGTATAGCAAAAAAAATGAGGAAAGACTAAGGTAAATGAGAACAGAAAATGAATCCTGTACTAACTGCGAATAATTAAGCTTATCAGTGTAAGTCCTAAGATGCTACCAGAGAACAATTTCGTGCAGCAAGTAGACAACAAATGTCATGTTTTTCAACTTCTCCTGGCTGAGCATAGGCTAATAGCAATAAAATAACATCTAGTTAATTACAACAAGTTCTATAAATTTGAGCACTACAAAATGTAAGAGTTCAATTCACAAAATACATCTTGCTAGAGCCTGTTTTCCACTAAAAAAATGTTAGATCAACATTTCACTGCAAATCACTACTGGATTTTTATACATGACAAAGCATAAATAAAGGCTTCTTTCCCTACCCTCTGTCAGGAATTTGATTTAACTACAAGAGTCATTAAAGACACAACCCCCAAATTTCTGAAACTGGTAAGGTAAATAAAGTCACCATAAATCAGAAGAAAATGAAATATTCAAACACACACTAAAATTATTATCCAAGACCAATTCCAAGAAGCTGCCTCTGATTACGGTAGTGTGCACTTAGGAAAGTCTAAGTAAAATCAGAACTGCTGAGAACAAAAAGCTTCTTTGTTTCCAACTTGCAAAAGTGCTGCATTCCCCAAACACAGATTCAGTAGTAAAATACAAGTTACAATGTTAGTAAATTTTCATTTTCACTGGTAGGAAAAAGTAGAAAAGCTTTCAGGAGAAATCAAGTATTTCACTGTTTTATTAAATGCTGTCTTCAAAGATATCTTCACAGGAAAGCAAATCCCAAACTGTTTTCATGCCTTGAAAAGCCTATATTAAACATTTTTCACTCTGCCAGAGGAGCAATGCAGATAATATATATCTTACAGAATATCTGTATGGTCAGACATTCACATTTGCTGATGTACTATTGTCTATGGGAGCAAAATATACGTTTTTTACCATCCAAAAGTGTTTATATCTCCTCCCAGTACTGAATTACTGCAACAAATGTTTCTTACAGAATAAAATAAAATCTTAATATTTCCTAGAGGGAAGAAAGGAAAATGATAGGTATTACAGTATTTCAGACAAAGGAGTGGTTTTACTGAAGTGACATTTGAGACACAAAGACCGCCTCATCTCTTTGAGCTACGGGCCTACAACTATGTTTGTGCTAAAGTTCTAATCTATCAATAGTAAAAGTCCATCCTAACACAGAACTACGAAACTACACTAAGAAACTTTTCAGAAGTGGTAATCTCACGAGCCAATGAAAAAATGAACCAGAAACATTTTATAATGCTAAGTACCTAGAACCCAAAAGCAGTCAGATGACTCTTCTCACACATACACACCCACGAAGTAGTATCTACCTCAGTGTCACTGTAACAATGAAAGCAAAAATGCCATGGATAAAAACCCCTCACTGAAGAAATAAGCTTGCCAAAAAGAAAGGAAAAGCAGGTCAGGCTTAATGTGCCTGTATGATTTCTCAGGAAAGCTCAGCGTGCCAGATGCTGTATAAAGCCCAAGGAGACAACATCCTTGCTAGCTGAATCATCCTCATCCTCGTCACTCAGAGGGTACAAGCTGTGTTTTATTTGGTTATAACAATGTTTCTTAAGTGACAAGCCATAGAATGACTGTGGGTTCAATGGGAATTGCAGCAAATCTTTTTATTTAATACTTGGACCACGCTTCAACCTAAATTCACCAGTAATTTTTACACTCAAGGTTCAAAAAGAATTCAATAAGCTTTCAAGTATCCTTGAACAAACTCCATTTCTTCTTCATCTCAAACTTATCAGTCTGGTTTGGGTTCTTCACAGGATACTTTTGTATAATATGTTAGAATTTTATCTGGCCCATGCAAATTTAATGTATTCTCATGTTTCTGGAAGCATTTCACATCCCTTTTGCCCAGTAAACAACTCAACAGGGCTAGTGCAGAATAGGATCAAATATACTGTGTGCTGATAAACACTTAATTGTAATCTTTTGAAAAAATTTGTATTTATTAAATCAGGAACTTGAAATGCAATCCTTCCTTCCAAGTAGAAAAGACTGAGCAATGTTTGTTCCGCATTTTCTGAGATATATTTATAAGCCTCCAAAATAATCTAAAATAGGGATAACCTGAAAATCCCGAGGCTCAAGAAAAGATACTCACATTTATAGTGACTGACAAGAGAAACTAGGGCTATGAAGGGAGGCTTCAGGCTAGAGGAGATTTGCTGCAAGAAAAGAAAACTGAACTGAGATTAAGTTGCTACAATGGATATCATTAACAAGTGAGATATTTTTCAAACTTCTTCATAAATAGGTAGTTATTTAGAAAAGGAGAGTTATCAGTGGAATTCCAAACATTCTAGATAATTTACTGTATAAATGACACTTCTAATTTAGAATAGGCAGGCATACATCTGGATTGCTTTTCTATTTAACTCTCTGATGTGACTGACCTTTAGATTAAATTTGGTGGAACAGATTTCCCATTTATATTAAATGACATAAAAGAGTTTACCTCTGAACTCCAGATTTAGATTTCCTTGGGCTTGAGATTATTTCTGTGCTCCAGTTATTTACTTAGCCTACTAATATGAAGATACCCAAACCAACATCATGACTAGCCTACCAATTTCATCATTAAACATAACAGTACTCTGATCCAGTGACAAAACCTCTCATTCATCTTTCATCATTAGTTCAAATAATTTCCTGCCTGTTTGGCCTGCAAGTTATCGTTTTCTACTCCTGAAGAAGGTTCCTTTCCTTTTACCAGAGGTAAACAAGTAGATGTGTGAGCAGCAGAACTAATGAAGCCTGGTTTACAAATCTCCATGGGAAGATCCTGATGCTTAATAAAAGGAAAGCTAATTATCTTTGGGGTTAGTAAGTGTAGATATTAATAGGGTCTTTCTCCTCTTCTCAGAAACCTGTATTCAGAGCTTAGCACTGATTCTTCCAGGCCTCTGTCAGATATAAAATACTGGCTAATCAGTCAAAGAACCAAATACATAGAGTGTGATTGAAAAGCCTTATTTTGGGGGAAGCAGTGATAAAAATAAAAAAAATTATTTCCTTTTCCTAGCAAGAAAAAAAATATTTCATCAAACTGCATAAATAATACTGAAGATAAAACACGCTATTAAATATTTTCCAGCAAAACATTCACAATCCTTGTCACATATTTTCTCCTAACAAATGAACATACACATGACCAGTGTCCATGAAGACAGCAGGATACTGCTTTGTAAGTCCTAACACCAAAACCAGTATTTCCTTAGACTTTTCATCCCGCAGAAATCAGCAGAGTGTATGAAAAGAAAGGATGCCAACAAAATGCTCATGGGAGAGTGCAGAAAAATCATTGCAGGAGAAATAACTGCCTACAACCATGTAGGGGAAGGATTCACACGTCACTAACAGGGGGACAATGCTGGTGGAACGAACAGCTGTATCTATTTGCACCACTGGCCAAATCTGAGCACTCTGCTGCTACTGCTGCATTGCCACTTGCTGTAGTATTTGAGAAACTTCCAGCCTCTGTGGTATTTTAACAAGTACTTATAGACGATAAAAGCAATCTGAAACACAAAACTACAGAAGTCAGGGGTCTGAATTCCACAGACAAAGTATATGCCAAAATGCACACAATTAAAAGATTTTATACTAGATTTCCCTAAGCATGTCCATTTGTTCATTCTGTTTTACAGAAATTAAAAGTTAAGCCTCCCCAACCTGCAAGACATTTATCCTGAAAAGAAACATGATTTAAAGAACAGCTCAGCTCAGTTTCTCATCTTGACAGTAACTCTGGATCAGGAAAATTTTGGATAGGGAAAAAAATAATATAGTTCATCCAGCAGCCAATCAGTAGTCCCAAACTGACATCTAATCTGTACCTCCAAATTGAAAACCTAATTCCTTAAAAAAGCCCAAACCCAGCAAGTACAGAATGCCGAGTACTTATTTAAGCAATCACCTTGTCCTAGTACCAATACATTAGCTTTAAAGTGATATTTTAGACAGTATTTATACCGACTTTTAAAAGAATAGGCCACACCTTATTACTTGCATGCAGAACACTCTCTACTTTGTATGTTCTGTACCTGGCAATAATCTCAGGACACAGAATTGTTAAATTGTTTAAAAAATCCCTGAAACTAAATAGCTATGTTTGAACTGTAATTGTGTTTGGGTTTTGGTTAAGCAAATGAATTTCATAAAAACCATAAACAAATTTATTTTTTCCCCTTTCAAAATTGGTCAAAGAATGCATTTTTATGGTGGACTTTAAGCAGTGAATCACAACTAGAGAATTGAGCAAGCATCAAAACATTCATAGTACCACAAGCAATTTCTTCTCTGCTTCTGATTCCTGGACAGTTATTACTTTTGACAAAGAATTACAGAGAAATATTTCTCTAGGTTTTTGAAAGCAAGGAGATGTTCATTATTAATAGAATTTTTTACCTTGGTAAGCATGTTGTGTCAGAAAGTTTCATTTAGGGAGCTTAGGAGGAGACGAGAAACAGGCAGGCTGCTGGACTTTATTTTTGCTGTGTTAGAGGTATCAAAGATCAGCTAGTCTGTGAGGTTTTTTTAATTCCTTATTTATTTCAGCTTTTTAAAAGTTTTGTAGTGAGTGCTGATGAACTTCACATATATTCATTGTATAAACAATGTATAGAAATTCTTGGCTGAAAACCTGTTTTAGGAACATCATCTTGTACTTTTACAGTGGAATATATATGTATATGCACACTATTATACTTTTCTTTCTATTTTGTAGCATGATGCAGGTAAAAAATGATTCTATTGAAATTCTGTAGATCAGTTGTTGAATGATGTATTTTTAAATCTTCTTAAATTCATTTCTAATCTGAACACAATAAGAACTTAAGGATATATATGCATTTTTCAAGTATTTGGTAATACACTTTTTTCCTCACTATTCTTATCAAACATTAGTGGTGGAAAAGATCTCCAAACCAGAAAACAATGAGAGACATCACTTCAGCTGATTACTAGATGGACTAGTCCAGACTCCTATTTCCCACAATGGCATTATATTTAGTCGATTCACATTGACTATGCAACCACGACTTTGATAAAGGAGGCATGAGCCAGAACTAAGGAATCCAAGAAAACATCAGGTTCTTTTACATGAATAAATTGTAGCCTGATACACAATACTTCAAGACTTGATGGTAAATTTTATTCGCAGTAAGTGTAATTATTGGATCACTTACGTGACTGATACTGAAAAATGGAACTAACTGCACTTGGGAAGAATGTGTTAAGAGTCTCACTCTAGATAGGCTAATGGAGCTGTTCTCTGAAAGTTACTTAACAACGCTGTTGAAAAATCACATTCTAAATTTACAGTATTGTTTTCCAGCTGTTGCTGGCAAACAGTTTAGGGAAAGTGTTTTACTTTCCTTAAATGCATGTTTTCAGGTATAAAAAAACCCATTAAAATATAATGCATTACACTCCCTATAACCCCTCGAAGGGCATGGCTTCTTGGTTTTTTTAACCAATGTAGAAATTTCACATTCATAACAGGCATCTTCATATTCCTATTAGAAACAAGAGTTTGATTTGATTCACATGATTGCAAGTCAGTGTACTCTGACAGGTAAGACAATTTTGGGATAGGTTTTCTTTGCTCTACCCATTTCTGCAGTCTGGGCTCATACTATGCTCAGTTACACAAATCAGGAGCTCTGAATCCCATATCAAAACAGTTTGTGCAAAGAAATGGGAAATATCTGGATTTTGAAAGCTACTTGTAGATGCACAGAGCTGTCAGATATATCATAATGAATATTATTATGATTCTGCCTCTCTTTTTCCATCACTTCATGGCAGAAAGAAACCAAGTATCACAAATAAGGAGAAGACCTCAATATATTAAGCCTGTCATTTACAGGTATATAGATTTATGCAGTAATGCCATAAAACTGAAACCCTTATTCCACCCTTGAAATTTGCTTTGATTCATCATATTACATTTCAGAGAGAACTGAAGCAACAGTTTAATCCAGTAGTTGTTCACATTACACTAAAGTGCAGAATACTCAACGTGTATATGAATGCTCATGATTGAGCACCACTTTACTAATAAATGAAGGAGGAGCACAAAATTATGTAAGGAATACTTAAAAAATTTAACCTTATAATTCCTTAAACTGTTTTTGCAGGGGTGGTGGGGTGGAGTAAGGGTGGAAGGCCATTGTAGATATATGATCAAAAAATACAGCCAAACCAAGATTTTTAGAAGGAGCTGATACTTTTTAGTTAGACCAGCAGGTTCAGAAAAAGCAGATAAAAGTTCTGGCAAATCCTTTTTCAGATCTGAAACAAAAGGAGAAAATTGTAAAAATAATTGTAATTAGACATTCAGAGCAATTGCTTAGGATTTAATTAGATATGAATTGTACTGTTCAGGAGAAAAGAAAGGTTTACCTGGGGAGTCCCAGACACTCAGCAAGGAGCTGGGGTGAGAGGGGGTTGCCCTCTCTCAGGGGAAAGAGCTACGTGTAAGCTGTAACCTGCGGAACTCTGTTACATTAAAAGGGGGCTGAGGGTGGACAAGGACTTGGACAAGGCTGTAAAGGACAAGAAAAACAGTATCTGCAGTGAGTCCATAGCTTTTGGTATTTACTAAGTTATGAATTTGAGCTTCCAGGCTTATCTTTCAAAGGTATTTTGTAGGTCATTCTTTAATTAAGTCAGAGCAGTTGCTTCCAACTTGAATTTTGCTTTGAAGTTTCCTGCTTCTTTTTCAGACCTCAAGAACTACTTATGTGCCTGAGAGCTTATCTGTTTTTTATTTCCCAACTATACTTAGTCTAATTAAAGATGTTACCCCTACCTGTAAATCTTCTCCTAATTAGCAACTTCATGGATTTGCTGATGGCAAGTGCAAGAGTGGATCACTCCACTGCTATCAAACCAATAGGGAATTAAACCAAGCACACTGAAATGTTATTGCCTCATTAAGAAAATGCAGAAACACCTTTTCCTCTCTAACAAGACCATTACTGCAAAATACTGCCCTCCAAGACTGGAGTGCTCTTGTTGTGGTCTAAGAGAACACCTATCTCATGTTGTAGTGGTTGCTGAACAACAAAATTGTGGTTAAAAAAAATTAAGTTTTTCTGGTATGCAAGTGTCACAAAGGAAAAGATTAGATAGAAACACTGACACCTGTAAAGAGTAAAATCAAAACTGAATTAATTAAAAAATAATATGTTGTTAGCAAAATGGAATAGGACATAAAAGAGTAATGTTAGAAGAGACAGGGAGAGTAAACATTGAGTGGACTGCCACACTGTTGAAGAGGATAGGTCTCCGTGGTCAGTGCATATTCCCTACATAAGCTAGGTAGGAATGACAATCAAAGAAAATGTTTTCAGCCTCCTGGGTTTAAAAAATTCCCACTGAAGGATCTATGTGCTCTCCCATGTAAAGGCAAAGCCAGAGGACTCAAAAGGCAAACTAAGCAGATGGGACATTAGAGTGATCCAAGACCTTACTTAACTGTATGGCAAAGCATCGTATGTACAATCAGCTTGAAAGATTTACACACAATTTCAAGTGATGGAGAGGCCCCTGCGCTGATCTGAGAAATGTTGTCATGAAAGAGCACCTTCTTCACCTACCTCCAAAGGGGAAAAGGAAGAGCAAATAAATCTGATATATTATAGAAGAGCAATTTTATAATTTAATTTTAAATTTCTTAAAGAAGCTGTCAAAATTTCAGTTATATAGTGTACAATGGTAGCCTGTAAAAAGATTAGGAAAAATAATGTAATATGACTGCCGTTCTTACTTGTCATGTATTTATTATATAAAACAAATTAAACACCTTTGGAGGCTAAACAAACAAACAAGCATAGCTACTTTCTCCATTCTGGCTTTCTATTAAAAATAAAAACAAAACAAAAATAATGAAAGTAAAGACAAGATAGAAAATACTAAGAAGATAATTGCATGAAGACAGTGCAAATGACAAAAATGTGACTTATTTTAGTCTAATTCTGGAGCTTCTCTGCCAATTTTCTTTCTTCATTTGAGGATAATTGTTTAATATTTTATATTAGAGATCAAGTACCATTTTAAAAGGAGGTAAATACAGTTCAGAAAAAGGAATCCTTGGATAAAATTCCCAAAACTGAAACATAAATACGGGATTATGGAAACCACCTTAAGATGGGAGAGAGCAGGAATTTGATTTCCCAGTCTGTTTGCTGCAGACACTGATGAGCACAAGAAAAAGGATTCAGACTCTATCTATGGATGAGCACTGACAACAACATGGGATAAGTTCCAGATGCTGCTTAGCCACATAGCACAATAAGAGGAACCAGATGCAAAGTTCCCAACAGACTACACCAAAAAAAGCCAAAGCCAGTTGAATTATTGATCTGTGCCCCTTTGGGAGAAGGAGCTGGACCTACGCAGACTTAAGAATAGACAAGTAGATCCTGCTGTTTTCTTTGTACAGTGACTCGTGTCCTTCACGTCTGGTACCAGTACTCCTTTGTGGTCCCCTTCCCTGCTCAGAGTCTAGATTTGAAATTATTTCCCTGCCTACCTGGCTTGCATGCCCACATTTCTACAAGTCACGTGGAGCTGACATGCACCTTAGACAGCTTTTTCCTAGTCTGCGTGTCAATTATTTCTTTCTGGAGGAATCAGAGTTAAACTCAAGAAGTGGCTTTACTTCCCTGTTTTACATAGTTAACTTTTACCAGAATTTCTAGAACATATCAAATAACAGTTGACAGATGAAAACATAATTTATCACAGGTTCTCTCAGGCACATCTGTCCTGATATTTATTTTAGTCAGCGTGGCTCCTTAACTTCCTAGCACAGAAACTTCTGTTCCTTGCTCACAAGGGTCTCTGGTGCATGTTTCTAACAGATGTCTTCTTGTGACTGTCATCTTCATAAAGCCCCAGTGACATGATAACCATCCCCACAGCTTTCAGTTTGTTCTAAGAATCTTCCCTTACTTAAAACTTTTTCTTTGCCTCACAAAAATCAAACTCTTTCTAACAACAGAGCCCCTCTGTCAGGCGTATTCTCCTGATCTCAAATTTCATCCCTCTAACAAGTTTACATGCAAAATAGCCAACGCTTCTTTTGAAAAGACCAATGTCTTTGATCCACCCTTCTCTTCTACAACATCCTTTTACTAACTATTAGAACAGGTTAGCAACAAAAAAAATAAGAAATAAGAAAAAAACTCATCGTCTCCAGTACAATGGATGTTGTAATCTTTGGATGTTTTTTTATTGAGCCCAGGTTTAGAATCCAAAAACCAAAATTATATTTTCCTGGGTTATATCCCTGAGACAAGACATGGCTGTATGCTGAGAATAGTATCCTTGAGGACACTGAGGTACACGTGTTCACCCATCTCCAGAACAGGCTCCTGCAAGAAAGCACAGTGACAGTGCTTTTCCTCTCATAGCCTAATTGAAACAGTCACAAAAGTTGGAGACTCATTCAAATCCTTCCTCATAGCCCAAGGGGACTCAAATCCTCATCTCTTACCTTCCCATGAGTATCCTAAAGATTAGACCTGTGAGATTTTCTGGCACTGCAGGAAACCATACACTGTTTACTTGCCATGTCTATTAAGGCTGTAATACTGAATCCAAAGGAATACCAGACTCATATTGCCGAAAGGGAGCAAAGAGAAAGATTGTGTAAGAAGAGGCCATGTTATTGTCCCTCCTCTTCTAATTCATTGATGTTCAACCCATTAACTATATATTGGGAATAGGAACTGGAATATGAGGCTCCATCACACATTTGTCTCAGATGACATTTTCAAAAGAATTCAAAAGACTGATCTCGGTACAGTACAAGAAATTAACCACTACTACTTTTTTTGCTCTTTTCTTTGGGTTTATTCATCTCTCAGAAAAATCACAAAGTTTCCAAAGAATCTGAAGTTCTCACATCTCTTTCTTCACTCTTTAACCCTAGGGTTTTTTTTACTATTACCACAGTCTTTTTCAGTAGTCCTGTCTGACCATCTCCCCCTCTAAACAGAGCACACTACAGTCAACTTTTATCAAGAAGGAAGTGAAAGACCTCCATATGGGAAAATAAGTGCAATGGCAACACTGCTGGGGAATCACGACTCAGTTACTAGGAATGACTTGTCCTGCTCTGACAAATGATGGCCACACACTGCCATTAATGGGTTAAACTAGCAAACACACTGTATAAGATGTACCTGTCTTTAATTGGGTGAGCTCGTTACTTCCCAGAAGGAAAACTAGGGTGACATTTCTTTTATTCAGCCTGCAGGGACTATTCTATTCTTAAAAGTAATGAAGTTTTCAGAGATGTGCTGGCTGTGAAAGAGTTCATTTTCTTCTTAGTAGTTGGTATGGGGCTGTGTTTGGATTCATGCTGTGAACAGTGTTGGTAAGGGATGTTCTTGTTGCTGTTCAGCAGCACTCACCCAGAGCCAAGGCCTTCTCTGCTCCTCACCCCACCCCAGCTGTGAGGAGGCTAGGGGTGCCCAAGGCGTGGGGAGGGGACACAGCCAGGACAGCTGACCCCAACAGATGTTAGAGATATCCCAGACCATATGGCCCCATGCTCAGCATATAAAGCTGGGGAGGAGGAAGAAGGTGAAACATTTAGAGTGGCAGTGTTTGTCTTCCTGAGTCACCGTTGCGTGGGATGGAGCCCTGCTGTCCTGGGGATGCTGAGCACCTGCCTGCCCTGGGGAAGTGAGGAATGAATTCCTTGGTTTGATTTCCTCAAGCACGTGGCTTTTGCTTTACTTATTGAACTGCCTTTATCTTTATCCATGAATTTTCTCACTTTTACCCTTTGATTCTCTTCTCCATCCCCCCAAGCAGTATTGAGTCAGCTGCTGTGTGGGGCTGAGTTGCTGGCTGGGGTTAAAATATGACAGGAGTTTTCTCTCTTAAGCTTCCTCATTATTTATCAAAGGACTTGTTAAAAATAAAGAGAAGAGATGCTAGATTTTTGTTTAGGGAATTCAGTTTGTCCTATCAAAGGAACCCCTTGTTTCAGGATGCCTTTGTTACTGCCTATACCTCTTCCTGTTCCTGACATTACTGCATGTTCTCTACCAAGGGACATCAGTATCTGAAGTGAAAACTGGCAAGAAACCTGGCACACAGACAAAAATCAATATCATTTTGAAAAAACAAATTGAGAGGTAGCCATTAAAGGACTCCGTATTTGGAGGTAAAAGGAAGTATGTCCTTCCTTCCCCCCCTCTCAAATGTCATAGTTTAGAAATAATATTCTCCAATTTAGTAGTCCCCTAAAACCATGCCACTGCTTGCTCTCCCTTCACCACCAACTGGAAGCACAAAAGATGAAGATCACAGCTTGGGGATAAGAAAAATTTCCTGTAAACAGCAATCGGATAAGAAAATGAATAATAACAACAACAATACTAATTACACATGGCCTAGCTAAAATTCTACATCTTAAATTTCTTTTCTGTTGGAGTCCCTTACTTCATGTTTATTTTTTCCTGATAAACAATATTTCATAAACAGTCTTCTATAAAATTTAACTACTCATTTTTACTATTCATTCAGTCTGAAGTAAGTTACATCAGACAATTTATAATTTTCCTTGTGAAGGACAAGTACTACTTTTGTTTGCTTTTATATAGCAGTGGAAATTCCTAGCCTCGATTCATTGCAAATGCCTGTGCAATACCAGCCAGGAACTTTGACAAGGATCTCCACCCTCTGCAGGTGCACCCACACAACTCTGATGCAAACATAAGCCCTTAACCAGGCTTTGCGCCTTTGAAAGCAGAATCATCTCACAGCACACAGATGATTTCTGTGCTGACTATGGGTCTTGAAGTTCTCTGCTGTTTTGAGATATCTAAACTGACACAATCATGAGCTTTAACAGACCAGTATATAAGCTGTGTTCCTCAACTGAATGGTTTCAAACTCATTCTCCATAGTAATTTGTTCCCCAAAATCATGACTTCACTAACTTATTAATCTTCCTCTGCCTTCAAACCAACAGCTAATTATTTTTTCTTCAGTGTTATGAATGAGGTATGGCAGTTTACATCATTGCTCCAACTCTTTCATTTATAGAAACTGTCAGTAAATAATAAACTCCCATTTTTAAAGGCTGCTAGAAAGGTTATATACCAACATAATACAAAAGTTTTAAGATAAAACATTAATTTAAAAAAACTCCAAACAGAAAAAACACTGAGATCCCTAAATTCCTCTCATCAATCCAAAATGGCATTGCAAAGGAACATCACATTCGTATCTATTTATGCTTTAACTTCCCCTTCATCACCATGAATAAATTAGCACTCTTACCACTTCCACCCTTGGCCTCTTATTTTTGAGATGCAAAAGATTTATAGAAGCAAAGACATCACTTGTACTCCAGCTCAACAGACTTCACCCATGCTGCACTAAGTCACGTCCTTATAGTTAACTCCGACTCTGTTTTTTGAATCATAAAAATTCAACATCAGAACCAACATATTTTTGTTCAATATTTGCCTTGACGCTGAATATCATACACAAACAGGGAATGTAACACTTTTGACTGTAACCACTGCTAACTGAATCATGTGATATGACAACAATTGCTTCTGTATTTCACAACAAGGTAGAGAAGCTGTCATCTGATACACAATTATAACTGTAGTTTTGGTAATAAAAAACAGACTAAAATATTTATAATATTTTTGTAAAACTGTTTGGATGATACATTAAAAAGTCATTAAAACTTACAAAATATATTAATGAAAGCTAATATAAGCAGAAATTTACTATAAAATGCTCTCTCCATTGCATGTTACTGAACAGCCCTGAAACTCTTCCCACCGAAACCTAACTCTTACACATGGGATACCATCACCCCCTTCTCAATCCACTAATTATAACCGAACAAAATGAACTTGTGATGTGCCAGCATCACTTCCAGTTCTAATTTGGGAAAACCACGTAACTTGTTCTGAGTGGGGAAAAAAAGTATTACTCTGGTTGAAATGGTGCAATCACACCATGTAAAGAAAATATGTTAAAACCAGACTCCAATTGGCCCAAGAGCAAGGCTTTTGTATACCACAGTGACGGCAGCTAGCAGTGGTGTCATTTCAGCAATCTCAAAGTCAGAACTGAAAATCAGAACTGAAAATCAGCATTGTTTTAATGCAATGGACATTTCTAAAGGAATGTAATTATTTTTATTAATTCCAACAGAATCTTGCTCCTGTCTGGAAAGTTCACTTAGCAGCCCAAGCACACAGATGCATTCAGTCTACCAGCAACAATGCTTAGCAGTCCCAGGCTACAAAAGCAGCATGGCCTATCAAGCTCAGAGAGATTCAGGACTATTTACAGTAGATTAACTCTTTTTAGTTTTCTCAGTATGAAGTCTCAAAATCCCTTATTTGCTGGGCTTAAAATAAAAATTTGTTTCATTAGAGACTTTTTAATGATTTCATTGCTTCTTTCAAAAGATGTATGGTTTTGTTCCAGCCACCTCCAAGAGCCTTTTGGCATTCAGAATTCATATGTTGCACTGAAATGATAGGCAAGTCTAACCCTGACAAATAGATATCTTTAGAAGAACCATAAAAGACCTCTAAGTAGTCCTTAATCACAACTGCATACTCTTAGGAAATAGTCCTTTTTAAAGACTCACATCTTGCAAACACTTGAACAGAGGTAATTTTGCTCATGAGAATAAACCCACAGGATGAAGAGTAGTACACATGAACACAATGTTACTTTGTGTTCAAGGGTTCGCTGAATCTTCGCCTTTTCAGTGCTTGAATGTCTCTGATTGTGCCCTGGCTTCCCAATCTGAAACTAAGCTGCCCTCAGACTGTACCTACTGGGTTCTTTCATGGACACTTACCAGATCGGAAGGCTTCCATTTCAGAATAAACCAAGTTGTCAGAGTACCTGTATATAAACATGTCATGCCCATATGTAGAGTGTCACTTACTGGATCCAGAGTGAGTGCAAGGTACAGTAGTTCTGAACTTCTCTGCAGCGTTTCCAGGGACATACATGTGGTGTACAAATTCAGCCATGGAAAGACAGCAGGAAATTAAGTGTGTATTCAGAAGGTTGTGTTTGGGGAGAGCTAATGATCATTTTATGTTCTGCTGAGTTTCTTGAAGGGAAGGAACAAACAGTGAAAATTCAACCGGCAGATTGGAAACTCTTGGCTATGTTTGCTCATTTTCAAGTAACAGAAAAAGAGTGGACCAACGTACCATGTCTCTGATGCCTTTCTCTTACCAATGTATTTTCTCAATAAGGGGAAAAAATCTGTGAATTAATCAGATTTTTGGTAGGGTCCTGGTCCATATGGTTCAAGAGCCAATCTGTATCAACATCTAATCTTTCAATTGCTCATGCAGGCAACGAGAACACACAACTAGAAGAAATATCCATCACAACTTTAGACTGGCATGAACTCATTACGAAACAGCACAAGAACTTCTTACTCCTGTTCTGATAATTTGGTCCAGCTCTCTTTTAATCTATTATTTTCACTAAAGTCTTTGGGTTAATACAAGAAATCTGTTCCTTAAGTTACCAAACTCTCATGCAAATTAGCATGAGAAAAGGCTAAATATGGCAGCCCAATACTCAGAATGACTTCAGCAGCTTTCAGAATATGCCTCATGCAGAAGGTTACCTAAACCTAACTATGCAAAACTCAGGGTTCTGGAAGATGCTCTGTGTCTCCTTGCCCAAAGGCAACAGGAATTGCCAAGAACTGAACATATTTTAAAGTCTGCATCCCCTTTCTTCCCCTATTAGTATTCATTATCAAACTGTTACAAAATGGGACCTAAGTACATAAATAAAACACTGGTAATGGTTTAGGAATTTAATCCTTCAACCTTTCATCTTTAGAGCTATCCTTCTTCACGTAGGGATCTCTCAGCATGGGAGTTACAGCAGCTCAGGTCCAGGAGGAGGTTTTCCCCTTTAAAATGCAACACTTCACACTGAGAAATGACTTACCGGTTTTGGCTCTAGTTTTAAATAAGAGACATTGCAAACTGCTGTACCTTCCAATCCCATCGGTGTTAATGGGTAAAATTCTAAGCTTACGATTTAGTTGTGCTTGAGCTCCTGCTGAGATGAATAGACAAAAACTTTGTACTGCTTTCAGTCAAATAGGATTGGGAGTTCAGCTTTACCTCAGGCCTGGCTCATGCAAGTTTTACACTAAAGTCAGTGGGACATGGCTTGAACAAAGACAAAGGATCTCAAGATCCAGCCTAGTGTGAGCTGAATCCCTCAGCACCTAACAGGATCAGGCACATACACATTAGTTTAAGTGGAAAATTATGGCAGAAAATAAAACCTATTTCTAGTTGACTCATTTTTTTGCAATATGGGGAAGAGACTTACTATTTTGTAATAATATTAGAAAGTACATTATAATCCAGTAAAATATAAAGACATATGGAAGAACTCTGTTCATCCGTATATTCATCACAATAAAACTTATTTGCAATGTGTATGTCTATCAGCTGCAGCAGGCAAATAACTTTCAAGCTCCAGCTATGGCATTATGAGCTCAAAGGCAGTATTATATTTCATCTATTTAATGCAGTGGAGAAAGGCTTGTATACCTCTTCATTTTTAAATTGAAATGCATTGTGAAGCTACATGAATTATGAATATTAAGAAAAGACACCTGCTGCCAACAGGTCTAAGAAATCCAAACTGTAACACAAACAGGTTTAAAATTAATTTCAGAGCTTTTTCATTTTTCCCAACATGACAGCTTTGCAAGAAAAGACTCTACCGAGCAAAATGGGTGCTGCTTCCTTTACAGTTCATTATTTCATTTCCTCTGACATTTGGAAAATTTTCACTCCATTCTGCTCCTTCTCCTGTCTGTGTTATTTGCTAGACTCTCCTTTCCCTTTCTTGCTTTTTATGACAGGAAATAGACGAAATTATTTGTCTCATCACAATAAAAGAATGGCTCATAATGTTTTCCTTTCAGTTTTAGTTCTCTGTTACTTAACTGCAGTCCTGCCTGGTTCTTTGTATTATGGTTTTCATCTTGGGAATTAATAAATTAAACAGAACAAAAATTTAATTAGACTTGGCAGGCTTGCAATAGCAGTGATTTAGGTGCTTCCTCACATCAAATTGAGATGGAATGTTTCTGTATCCTAAGGGAGACCAAATGAGATGAATACCTTGAAAGAGATTAAAATTTGTTATGCAGATGGAAAGAATAGCGAGCCACTTTGGAAAAGATCTGTGGGGCAGCAGTTTTATTTTTTTCAAAATCTCTGTGAGAAAGGAGGATCTGATCAACCCAAAGACCCCTTCTGAAACCTGGCACACTAAAAGTACCAAAAAATCACATACTTTCTTGTTGTGGTGCATCATTGCCTTCCCCTAAGATGGTGCTCCCTCATCCTTCTCCTTCCCACAATCCACCATTCCCCGTCCAGTCTTCCCGCGCCCGGGAAGTTTTCCCGCCTTGAGTTAACTGTCCATTATTCTTCTCTCCGCCCTCAGATTGTAATCATTGGTTGATGCTCCCTTGTACCACCCCCCTGAGCTATCTCCATTGGCTGTGTCGTGTATGTCTCCATCCTCATGATTCTGTATATATTATGTTGCTAAGCCCTGCTCTGCGCTCTTCGCCCCCCCAAGTTCTCCCTGTGCTCCTACCTCTTCGCCTCTCCCCATGGAATAAACCTTCATGTCTCCCCCGAAGAGCCGCTCCTGCCTCTTTTATCTCCTCCCGCCGTACCAGCAACCGAGCCTGACCGGCGTGAAGCCACTGCTGTGAAGATCCTGCCGGGTGCCCTCTCGCTGCCAAAGGCCGGCGGCACCCGACAAGTGGTGGAGAATGTGGGCAGCGGTGGCTCTGCCGAGCTTGACCAGCTCGTGGACCGTGGTCCAAGAACTCTGCGTGGGCTGGGTGGCCTCCAGTCGACTCCNGCAGCGGTGGCGCTGCCGAGCTTGACCAGCTCGTGGACCGTGGTCCAAGAACTCTGCGTGGGCTGGGTGGCCTCCGGTCGACTCCCTGAGGACGTGGCTGAACCCGGGGAAGCCGAGAGAGGCCGGGCGCGCTCCGCGCGCCGCCCCAGTGCACCACCGTGACAAGTGGCGCCCGAACAGGGACCGTGGCTCTGCGAGCTCGGAACGGCGACTCCGATGTTGAGCTCCGCGACCCCGGCGAGCGCTCCACGGAGATCCAGCTGACAACCCGCCGGAGACCACCCAAGCTCCCGCGGATCAGCTGAGAAGACGGAGGAGGACTTCCCCCAGTGTCTTCAGTTTTGGAAGCCACCCTGTCCCAGAGGTAAGTACAGGTTGAGAGATCGCCCAATTCCATCCAATTGTTTATTTGCCTTCCAAGAGAAGGGAGGTTTGGGGTGGGTAAGTCCTCGGGACAAGTGAGTGAGTCTCGGAGGTAAATCCCCCCCAAGGGGAGTTTTGAGGAGGTGATCTCAACCATTGGCTGCCTTTGGGAAAAAGGTGGGCGACTCCAATCATTTTAGTTAAGTTTTTCCTTTTAACCTGAGGGGAAGGTAGAGTCCGGGCTTGGGACCCATACCAATCCTTGCGGGAGCCTCTCCACGTTCAGAGGCACTTGTTTC
>VZTG01003997.1:0-50458 GCA_013397845.1 Melanocharis versteri
CACACATATATATATATGTATAAGTAAAGAAAGAGGGAAAAATTTTCTAAATTACTCAGGAAATAATTAGAATTGAAACAGAAGATAGAATAAGTAATTTTTTAAAAGTAGTCAGATAATTTTATGGTTAGTCCTACAAGAATTATGCAAAGCAGCTGGAATTCAAACTACTCCCTACATTGTGTATTACATTCATTACTAGTACATTAATATGTTCTTGGCATTCTGTTGCCCATTACAATAATGGGATGTAATGAGATCTCTTTTTTAGTGCCCCAGGTGTAAAAAGTGTATTTTTCAGGGTTTCTCAGGCAACCACTGGAATCTAGTCAGCACTGAGATACACTTGCTAGTAACCGGAGACAATCTGCACCCTCGTGTGTAAGAGTTGTGGTTTAAGCCCAGCCGGCAGCCAAGCCCCACACAGCCCCTCACTCTCTCTTCCCAGTTGGGCTGGGGAAGAGAATGGGAAGGGTAGAAGTGAGAAAACTCTTGCCTTGAGGTAAAGACAGTTTAATATGGAAAGCAAAAGTTGTGCACACAAGCGTACCAAAACAAGGAAGTCATTTACCGCTTCCCAATTCTTCCACCACTTCCCATGTGCATGCAGGTGTCCAGCCATCTCCAGGGGAGCAGGGCTCCATCACATGTGATGGAGACTTGGGAAGGCAAACACCATCACTCTGATCATCCCCTGCTTCCCTCTTCTCCCCCAGTATGAAATCCTGAGTATGATGCCATGTGGTGTGGAATGTCCCTTTGCTCAACTGGGGTCAGGTGTTCTGACTCTGTCCCCTGCCAGTTTCTTGTTCACTCACAGCATCCCCACTGTTGGGGCAGATTCTGAAGCAGAAAAGACCTTGATGCTGTGCAGGCACTGCTCAGCAATAAATAAACAGCCCCATGTTGTCACCGCTGTTTTCAGCACAAATCCAAGACATAATCTCATACTAGCTACTATGAAGAAAATTAACTCTACCCCAGCTGAAACCATCAAAGTAACATGCCTTCTTACAAGGTCCAACTTAGTTAAAACAGTCCAGCTTAAAGGTTTTCCATGGGAAACGTTTCATCATGTGCCATGGAGAAAACATGTGATTAAGGTGAATTTATTAGTCACTCAAAGGGAACATCACACCTACTGTATGTCTTGGCTTGAAGTTTTCAGCAGCAAATATCCTGAGAAGCAGCATGGGCACAGCTTTTGGAGGCAATTAGTATCCTTCCCTTTCCCTTCCTAAGGACTTCAAATTTTACGTGATGACAACTGTATGCCCAGGAAAGGAAAACATATTCTTGTTAGCTGTCTCTGCTCAAATATGGCTGGATGTGAATATTAACTCTCCTTCTCCTCTATTTCATAGGTGAGATGAGGAAGAGATAGATCTAATTCAATACAGCGGTATACTGCTAGCTGTGATTTGTACAAGAAAGATTGTCCTTTAATTAAAAAATCACAAAAAATCCTGTCAGATTCAAATTAATACAGGTTTTGTTTTAACTCTGCAGAACAGGAATCTATTCTTGATATACCATGTTGATATGGCACCCACCTTACCACTATCACTTCCAGTGCATGTCTAGTGGCAGAACAACTTGACTTTGTAAAACACAATCTCCATTTAGAAACCGTTTTTGTACTCAGAAAATTCTTTGTCAAGCAACTTCTTTTTTGAAGACACCCTTAGTCCCTCAAAGTTCATCCATTATTATTTATGACATAAGGGCTGTAAAATGCAACAATTTGGATATATCACCTTATTTTAAATACCTTTTTTTTAAAATCTTTTGTTTTAAGAAGCATCCCTAAGCATTTCTAAGCATTCTTTTAATTTTGCTGAAAAATGTTTTTTTTTTTTTACTTTTTCTTGCTGCAACCCTTGATTAGTTTGTAAAAAAAAAAACAAAACAGGGAATAGTGCTAAAAATAGTAAAGACCCTCTAATAACAT
This sequence comes from Melanocharis versteri, assembly GCA_013397845.1. Lineage (NCBI taxonomy): Eukaryota > Metazoa > Chordata > Aves > Passeriformes > Melanocharitidae > Melanocharis > Melanocharis versteri. Next base: position 1,952 of record VZTG01003997.1, read on the forward strand.
CTCACAGTATTGCTTCTCCAGAGATTCTGAAAGAATAGATTAAAATAAAATCCACCATTGTCCAAAGTTTGTTTCTTTGTACGTATCCAAAGTGTTTCATCAGTGATAATTTGTTGCTGAAATTGCTTTTCATTATGTTTTGTTGTGTGTTTCTTTGTTTGGTTGTTTGGTTTTTGTCTGGGTATCCAAGGCAAATGCAACAAAAATAAGTTGTATTCAAATATTACAATATCAGTTGAAGTATTTTCTGATTTCATTTTAATTTTATTTTTATTTAGAGCAGTTTGGGAATTAGCAGGGAAAACTCCCTTCCAAGAAATTTCTCCATTTTTAACTTTTTTAGTTGTCAGCTGTTAATGAGTCTAAACCAAGAAATATAAAGAAGCTATAATACTTAAATTTTAAGATTCTGTAAGATATTATAACTACGTAGAAGATAGTAATATGAGAAACTGAAAAAAAATAATAAATTTTCCAAATTGGTGGTTTTTAGCATGTTTTGAAGTTCAGGATAGGGGATATAATCCAGTGCATTCCTTTGAAATATTTAGATAATATTAAATCATTGCATTTTTGATAGGAAAAAAATGACACCACTGTTTTATTTTAAACTGTTTCTCTGAATGGAATAGCTGTTAACAGTGCTTTAGACTTCAGGGACTGACATGACTTATAGAATCTTTTGCTAATGAATACGTGGACAGAAGAAATCTAGCTGGATTTTTGAGTTTTGACTAAGCTGCCATAGTTCGTAAAATCAGTATTTTGCAATGTGGAAAAAAAAAAAAAAAAAAAAATAAAGGGTTTGAAATACAAAGACAATACCAAGCCCAAGTTTTTATAATTTCATTGGAACAAAAAGTGTAGAAAAAAAAACATAGAGCATTAAATATTTTATTAAAATAGTTTTTTAAATAATAAAAAATTGAATAAAATTTCCACCCATTTACATTTTTAAAATGCCATATTTGTATGCATTTGGATTTTAGAAATGTGTATTTCTATTCATTAAATTTACTTTCATTTTGATTGGCCTACAGAATAGTATTAATTTAAATACGTATTTTTTTTCCCCTGTGCTTTTCCAAATCTTTTCCAAATTTTTCACTTCCCATAAAACCATACTAATGAATGTTTCTTCACCGAGTAGCATAATCTTATTTAAGGATTTCCTTTTTTTTTTTTTTTCCCCGTGGTTAGCATCCTTTAACAGTCTTTATACTTAGGAGTCTGAATTTTCCCCTCATTAGACCAAGACAAATACAAGTGAAAGCATCAGACGTAGCCATTTTTACTATCAATGTTCAAATTAAAATTTTATGAGGCTCAACCATTCTCTTGTTTCTTACTCCTGCTTCCAAACAGATGAATTTTGTGTTTCTCTTCACTTATTTTTTTTCCATTTCTTCTTTTTTCCTTTGTTGTCCTCTACAAATCTTATATCAAATAACCCCAGCACTAAACCCAAGGTACACCAGTTTGCTTTTTATTGGTGTTGCAATCAGAAGTCTGGTGTTTATTCTAGAATTTTTGCATGAAAATGCCCCACATTATATGTGTTCATAAAATATTACTGAGTTATTCTGTTTAGTTCAGATGAAAACACCTTTATGTTTCCCAGCTGTTTGAATAATTGCTTAACCAGAGATGAGACTTAGTCTGGGATTAAACAATATATGAGTTCAACTCTCCAATCCATGAGAAACACTAAGTTATTCTGTATTCTGTGTGGGAAAGGGGAATTTTATTTCTTGCTTCATAAAGATACTGAGAGCATAAATACCCTCCAGATTACAGGGTATTTAAATGCTATCAGAAAATGAGGAATGGACAGATAAATATCTATTGGTAGACCTAGACAATGTGCCTGTCATTCTGAAAAGCATCTTAGGTGGTGAAATGCCCCACACTCACTGGAAGTCAAATAAAAACATATGCATTTTTATCCAAGAAGGATGTCTTGAACTTTGGTCTCATGCTTTGTTGTAATATAATGGAGAAATAGTATAATTGTCCTAGTTTAAAAACAAAAAACAAACAAACAACAAAAAACCCAAACAAAAAACGAAAAACAAAAAACAACAAAAAAAAAGCAAAAAAAGAGCAAAAAAGCACATGTGACATGCCGTAAATGGCTGATGTGAAGAGGAGAATATTGAGAAGGCATTGTGGAAGGAGACAGACAGATCTACCAGACAGTGCTCTCATGTTTCTGCTGTCCTACTGCACTTAAACCCCATGGATAGCAACTCAAGGTTCTGCACTGATTGGTTTATTTCTGCCCCTAGCTGAAATACCAGAAAATTATCTTCTTCAGGAGACTTCATTGCCTTTATATAAATGAGCGTATGGGACTTGTACCTTTATGTCATATGCTGGAAGGCTTGGGGTCCTCTGCTGCTGCCGCCTCAGCCCACAGCTTTCTACCTATGTTACGAAGAACATGAAACTATTATGTATGAGCAACAGAGCAGTGCTAAGAGACATCCTGTGCATGGAGCTAGGTAGGAACCGCTAAGTGAAACTGTTCAACAGGCACTTCTCAGGTTTTCACAGGACTAATAAGCAGACTTCCGGCCTAAGAAGTCGACGATGTAAATATTTTCAATGGAGAATGCATTTGATTTCTTTCAATGAGCTCAAAATAATAAACAGGAAAAAACGATGATTTTGGTCTTCATAGCATTTTTAGTCTATAACCACTTTGTGTGTATGAACATATTTTGAAAAATGTCTGAGTTTGTTAAATGCAAATCAAAACTCTTCAAGTTTTACATTGTGAAAATGGCAGAGTTTTAATTAAGGTAGTTGTTAATATATAATATCACTGGTCCTCCCATGAGAAGCAGAGTGTAATGAACTGCATCTTACAGAAATGGTTTCTATTTAGGAATCTTGTGGTAAAGAAGCGCTTGATCTCACAGTCTAATGCTAGTCTAATAGTTCTTGATAAAGTCGAATATATTTATTTGTATGAAATTATATGGAAAAGGTGTTGTGAACCCTGGCTTTGATCTGATAAGTCACTTCTCTGACAAATGGTATCTTTTCAACTTATCTCCAAATTTACTAAAAGTTTTGCTTAATCACACATACTGTGCTCAGTCTGTAAATTACTAAATTAGAACTGACAGTGAAAGAAATCAGTTCTTCTTTGTAGTACAGGTAATCTGATTATAAACTCTGCATTATTATCTGAACTTTACCAGCATAACCATACCAAATGAGTAATTTATAAACTGTGTCAGCATTGTCAAATTAATAATTGTAGAAGAAATAATGATTCATATTTTAAAATCACCAGACTTTTCTAGTTTTTAACTCTGTGGAAAGCACAGGTAGCCCCATTCTGTGCTAGGGGATAGGTAATCATACAAATGCTATTATAAAATGTTTCTGATCTTTTTCTCTTAATGTCTTTGTTTTTCTTCCCATTTTTGCCCTGTATCTCTCCTTGATGATCATGTAGTTTACTAGAATAGAGATCTATCGGAAATTTGAGATCTCTGTAATTTTGAAATTTAATGATTCTCCATATATTTACAATTTTCTACATCTATATATATGTAGCGCAGTACACATATCATTAATCCAATAATTCATTATGCCATGGCTGATCCATTCTAAATGCTTTCTGCATTGCCACAAACATTGCCTACTGCACAGAACTGATGACTAACACTGACAACTTGCACCACAATTTCTGGAGATCTTAGAGTAGCAAATATATAATGTGGGTTGTGGTAATGTTCTTGAAATGATTGATAAGTTTTTAATTATAAATCAAATTTTAATTTAGTTACTCTGTTCAGCCAAGTATATCTTATGAAATTTGATGTATGTAATATTAATACATGATATAATTGAGTTTCCAGTGCTGGTAGATTTGGTTGCTTGAGAATGCAGAGTAGATATTTTCATAATGACTAGTTTTATGATTGGGAACTTAGTCCCATAAAAAGAAATGCAAGAAACTACCATTTTTAATGGTATTTCTTGTACTGGAATGGTGACATGAAGAAAAGTTACTGTTTGAGGTCTTGATAGATATTTTTTTTCCATCTGTGCCTTAGCCTTGATAGCACTGAAATATAATATTTTTCTATAAGTCTTGTGATTCTGTCTCATCTCTTAGTCACTGTGAATCATGCATAACCATACATATGGAAGGGTATGAGCAAAGGCAGTTAATAGCAGCCAGTCAAGGACACCTCCATGTTATTTTAATTTCCTTACTGAATATAGATAATAGATCATGTTTTCCCTGATACACTTTTCAGGTTCACAACACTTGGCATGCATTCAGTTTGATTACTGTAGTTAGTCCTGCCTGGGTTTAACAACACGCATGTGTTTTCATGGTTGGTAGATGGCATTTATTCCTGACTTTCTCTGGAAGAATAGAAATTATCAAGACTCTGCTACGTATTATAGCTTATATTTAACTTTCTCTTCTTTTCTTAAATTTCAAACATTCCCAGAAAGCTCATGAATCTGCTAGACTTCATGTCTTCAGTAGTTTGTCCTATGGTATATTTACATTTTTAATTATGTTTGTACCCTGTTGGTCAAAGTAACTGCAGGCAAGCCATTTCAATAAATACAATATGTTGAATAGTATATGATAAATGAAAAATGAAGTTTTCTTGAAACAACTCCTATGTGTTACAAAATATTGCAAAGTACATATGATTTTTGTAAGTTGAATATGCTGTCTGGAGGTTTCAATGCTTAATTAGAAATTATGATTAAAGGAAAGTGAGTAGACAAATATCACCAGGACTTTCTTTTGTGTTTTTTCTTTTACAGTGAATTAAGGATCTCATTTTTTAAAAGACTTTTAACTAGAAAAATGTAGGGCCAAACTTTGTTGACCATATATTAGCATTTGGTATTCCATATTTTATTAAAAGTGATACATTCAGAGTTCAAGAAATAATAAGTTTATCATCTTGGTAGTTAAACAGTGCTACCTTAGTAGTAGGACAGGCAGCAGAAGGAAACTTATATTTCTTCAATTTTGAATAGTAAGGGAACTCTGCAGAATCAGATATGTTTAGTTTGGCTAAAAACCTACTTCTGATCTTTCATCCTCTAGGGATAGTTTACCTTTTCTGCATTTTTTTTTTTTTTTCTTATTGCAGCCTAATAGTATAGGGATGCCAATGGAGATTTGATATTTGGATTTTTAAGGACGTTACTTCAATGTGTGTTTTCCTCATTGTATTAAGTAACTTTGAGAATGATTACTTTGGTTCTATATACCTGTGACTTTAAAAAAAATAATTTATGCATTTTAGGTGAATATTAATGAATATCTCTTAATTTCATTGATGAACTCCTAGCTATTTCTTTTTTGACTACTAAAGACATAATAACTCTACTTCAGTTTTCTGCTTCCATTTGTTTGCGGTCATTCAGGGTAATGATTACATGCTCAGACTTTCAGTCACCTCTTCCAGTAATACTAGAAAAATTTCCATATACGTCTTATTCATAGGAAGCTGTATAGTCAGATAAAATATATAGATGCATTTGGGCTGGAGGAAAATTATGGTTCTTAATGTTGCTTATAGGGATGTCGGTTCTCCAAGAAGAGGAGATTAATAGTATGTCTTGCAACACTGACAATAAAATTAATTTTATATCAAAATAAATTAGCACCATAGAATACTAATAATCCTAAATACTTCCTTGGACACTATTATTGGACAAAATGTACAACCCATAACAGTTAATGTACCAGTGATGATAAAGATGTAGCAGAAACCGTAATTGGAAAAATTCTTCAGCTATCCTTTCTCACACTCTCATCTTCTACACTTTTATTCCCTAATGTTTATACTGGTATTTGTAAAAAATAAATGTTATCACCATGACCCTGTAACATTCATAAAAATCCTGTTGGAGTAAATGTTCAGCGAATAAAGTCTCAGATTTCTAAAATGTTAAATACCTTTAGTATTCTTATTTTAGGACTCCTAGCAGATGTAAATTTTTAGGGAAAATGTTAGAAAATAAATGTTCATATCCTAATAATTCTCAAATAGACCTTTAAGGAGAAAATATACAGCTCTGCTTTTTAAAAGTAAACAAACGTACAAGCCCATTTCTAGTTCTTAACTGTTCCTACTTCTACTTACTTTTTAGATCCTGTTTCTCTTTTATTTTCTCAGTCATGCTCAATGCTGAACTCTGACAGGCGTTTTGGGAAAGTTTGCAATAGAAAACGTAGCATGAAATAGTGTGACAAAGTAATTTTTTAAAAATTGCTTCAAGGGAGGGATAAATCTTACTTCTTTCCAGAAGATTCCTCCTAGTGTATATTTTCAGTATCATTTGTGTCTTTTTTATATTTTACAGTAAAATAGAGAAAGCGAGAGAAATGTAGAGAGAGAATGTTTTCTAGCAGGTAGGAAATTTCCACCTGATAGGAGGCTCATGTGTGCATGCATTTGTGTTTGGAGGGCTGTCTTTAAAAATTGTTCCTTCTTTAAAACAAAACCACCTGTTTGTTGGTGGGGTTTGATNCAAAGGAAAAAAAAAAGACAACAAACAAGTAGTGCTCTTTCTTTCAACAAAGCAACTCCCACTGTGTCTCAGACATATCTTTTGAAAAACCTTCCTCTTTATGAGGTTCTCATTGCAGTGCCTATCTCAGCCCTAACTGAGTCTCATGGGGGCAGGGCTGTGCACAGGATTTCCAGAGTGTCATTTTTAGTGGCAGTTTGAAAGCAGAAGACTCTGGGCCATACTTTGAAATATCATTCAGTGCCTGTTTGATGGGACTGGAGTAATTATTGAATTTATCGTTCCCTAAACACTGAATACATTTGGAATCTCTAATGGTGGTTTTATTAGAACAGAGACTAGAAGCATGAACTTTCAAAAGTACAGAGCTCAGATAATGACATAAAGCTAAAAGGCAATATGAAAAGAAATTTCTCCTGCCTTTTTTGTCTTTTTGGAGTTCTCTTGTCTTCCAGGCTTGCTATTAGGTTCTGAGACTGGATTAGTGCAACTGAATATTGTTGATCCCTTGAGAGTAGGTAACTCCCATTTTGGAGGTATGTATATGTTTGAAAATACCCTTTTCTTCCCCACTGTATGCTCTCCCAAGGCAGCATTTTTACTGTCTCACGAGCCCCTTGCTTACCTGCCCACCAGAGAACCTCTCTGGCACCTAGGCACTCTTTCTGCTTGCATGAAGGAATAGTCTCCCCTTCCTCCCAAGGCTCCTTCTGACCTAAGACAAAAAGCTACGTCCATCTCCCTCCTGCCTGGATCTGGGCTTTTAAAGAAATGGGGCATGGTGGTTCACAGTGATTTAGTTAAGAAGATTCCGCTCTTGGCACCTTTTGAAATCAAAGGTCAGATGTGCTCAGAAACAGGTTTGCAAGAAACAGGTTTGCTCTGTAGATTTGTATTGTAACATGAATGGATAGGAAGGAAAGCTAGATGTTATTCAATTATAATTTGGTCATTTAGTGAAGTGACATAATTTATATTGCTACCTCTCCTGAAAGGAAAAGCTGTCTCCCTTTGAGCTTTCTAAATGGCATTTCATGATGTTTGGCCAGTAAATATTTGGTTGATGCTTTCCACACTGCAAATGTGTGCAATGCTTATACAAATGTCTTAAGTAGAGAGCAACACCATCAAGAAGAGGGCTTGTAGCAGTTAGGTAACATTTGTGCTGCTGTTTAAGGTGTTTTCATTGGTCTCTGGGACGCAACTCTGAACAAGTTTTCCAGGGAAGACTTTCTAGGGTCTAACCAATTGCATGGTTGGAAAGCAGCATTCACAAAGCCTGTGCTTTTCCACCCTTCAGACTCCTTGTTTTGATCTTTTGGACCCCTGCCATGATGTAGCCTTGGGCATTAATTCCAAATGCAAAGTGCTTTGTCTGACTTTCTTCTTTCTTAACATGTTCCAGAATGACTGCTAATTATATTGGATGTGGGCTGCCACTGCTGTGCTGGTACTATGTTCCAGTTTCTGTCTCTTGTGCTCTTATTTGCTCCCCATCCTCTTTGCCTGAAATGAAAAGACTCATTTAGTTGAATGTATTTACCTGAAGAATTATGGTTTGGTCCCTTGGCTGTGAGTCTGGTTGGAGGCATTTGGCAGGGAATCAGTTTCAGTGGATTGTGGCTGCCTGTTCTTATGGTATGAGGTTGCCAGTTGTAGTTTATACTGTGTGGAGCAGCTAATCTCTCGCTCATGTAAAGGACAGAGCTGGGTTGCTGTATACTATACATTACATCTCCTGCCAGCTGGAAAGATTGCTAGGCACTCTAGAAGATTTTTTTTTTTTTTCCTAAAGCAAGGACTTTTACTTAGCTTCTATATGTAGGGGGTTTTTTTGTTGTTGTTGTTTTTTTTTTTCTTTTCTTTTCTTGATTATCTCTTAGCAACAGGCTTGAAAAGTGTTAAGAAGATTAAATGAATAAATGAAAAAGGAGACTGGTGGGAATTCTTTTTAACTCACTCCAGAATAAGACAGAACAAATGGAAACAGTTGTAGCGTTGATCTACATCTGACCATCATTGCCTTCCACAACTAACCCATAAAGGATGGAACAATTGAAGATGTGGGTTTTTTTGACATTTATAACAATTGTGTGGCTGTAAAATTGTTTAGAAAGACATGGTGTGGGGGAAGAAAAGAAAAGCCCCTTTGGGTCTTTTCCTTAGCTGATAATATATGAATTCAAAATAAAAAATCAGAGCTGTGTTCACTAAAAGTTATAAGAGAGGGAAGTGCACTATAGATTTAAGCTATTTGTTCTATTTGAAGTTGAAAATGAGGCAGTTAATGCAATGCTTTCTTGGTAGATTGAAATAAATCCATAATGAAAGAATAAGAAGAGTTAATGAAATAGTGAAAGTTAGCATTTTGTCATGTTTCATCTTTCCATGCAATGTTTGGAATAGATGAAAAGTAGTGAATTTCTACTTTAGGTTCATGCGCACTTGCAATAAAGTATAAGAATGGCTATACTGAGTCACATATCCATGTAACCTAATATTCTGTCTCAGACAGTGATCAAATAGAAAAGAGTTCTCTCTAGAAAAGAGTATAGAAAGTGATTGTCCCCATCTACTTGGCACTGATGAGGCCACAACTCAAATCCCGTGTCCATTTCTGGGCCACTCACTACAAGAAGGACATTGAGGTGCTGGATCTTGTCCAGAGAAAGGCAACAGAAGGTGGAGGGTCTGGAGCACAAGTCTTACTAGGAGTGGCTGAGGGAGCTGGGGGTGTTTAGCCTGGAGAAAAGGCGGCTCAGCGGGGACCTTATCACTCTACAACTGCCTGAAAGGAGACTGTAGCCAGGTGAGGGTCAGTCTCTTCTATCCAGTAGCAAGCAATAGGACAAGAGGAAATGGCCTCAAATTGCTCTAAGAGAGGTTTAGATTGAATATTAGGAAAAATATCCTTACCAAAAGGGTTCTCAACATTGGAACACGTTGGCCAGGGAAATGCTTGAGTCACCTTAGTGGTGCTCAAAGGGCATGTAGATGTGACACTTAGAGACATAGTTTAGGGGTGGACTTGGCATTGTTAGCTTTACAGTTAGACTCAATGATCTTAAAGGTCTTTTTTTTTAACCTCAACGATTCTGTGATTCTATTGTATTCTTACATTATATATTTCCAGCCTTCCTCTATTTTCAGGTCATGGACTCTTGATATGAATGAAGACCTTATCTGGGTATTTAGCAACCTGCTGTGGATCAGTCTTCCATGACCTTTTCAAGTTTCCCCTGAACCTCTTTGAAACAAGCAATCAAATATGGTTTGTCAAGAAGTTCCACAATTCAGCCATCTGTTTTGAGCCTGACTCCTGCTGGCTTATCTTACTGTCCCCTATCTTGTTTTGAAATATAGTGTTTAATGAAACCCTGTCACTCTCTTTTTTACTTGTTACTTAATTTTATAAAATTTGACCACATCTCCCAGCTTTTTTTTTTTTTTTTTCCCCCAGGCTGCAGAGATCAAATTCATTCAGGCATTCAGTGTAGGTAAGACACTCCATCTCTTTGCTTATCTCTAAGTTCCTGAGATGTAGAAGGAGGGAATGACCAGAACTGCACATGATATTGAAAAAGCAGATGTACCATGGATTTGTACATTGGCATGGTTATATCAAAGCCAGGTGTATTTTCAGGACTACCTGTATATTTTAGAGCTCTCACTATAGGTTTGTGAGCTGATACAGGCACAATATCTCCTCTAGAGACATATTCAGAACAGGATCCTGCTTCATCCATGTGAATTGCAAACTAGGAGATTATGCTGAATGTCCTGTTTTGTGGGACAGTCCAAAGAAGCTAGCCTTGGTTCCCCAAGAATAAGCCCAAAAGCAAACAAATGATTTTACATGTGTACGTGTTTATGGCTTCTTTAGACCTAAACCAGGTCTCTATATAAATTAAATAATATCGAATCAGTTATACGTAAACCATCTGTGAGTCCAGTTATTGCTCCCTCATTTTGAAGATTTCATTTTCAGTAAAGAAAAAAAAGGTCATCTGCCTCATGATAGAGAAATTATTTGATAGCGAAAATATTACAGGTAAAACACAAAACAAGTTTTTCATTTTGTTTAGTGATTGCCATAACTTGAATAATTTTACTGGGATCTAAGGTCTTTTGCATTGTTTGAAGACCTGAGTCAATAAAGACAAACTAAATTGAATTTGTAGCAGTAAAATTACCATTAAAACAGTACTTATTAATGGTTCTGCAAGTACATTTTCTGACTGCACAGAACAGGAAGAATTTGAGCCTAGATTGTATTTATTAGTCCCATGTGTAATTACAACCAAAAGAAGAGCAATTTAAAATTGTTGGAACAAATTCAATTAATTAGGAATTGCTTTGTCCAAAAGTGAGCTAATTGAACAGTTGACAATGTTATGGCTAAGGAAGACAACAATGAATCTTTCTTTTTAAGGAAGCCTTTCCAATGCAGCAAGTAAAGGTCTCAGAGTTCTTAACACTAGAAGACAATCTTGCTCCTAAGTTGACAGGTAGGTAAAACAAAAGCTGAACAAAGTCCTCTTGTTTCAGAACAAGATCTGAGAAAGGGTCAGTTAGAGTGGAAAGCATTCTTCAAGCTTTGGAACAGCCTTTGTCCATTCCACCCTTGTACATCCGGTGCTATGTATATTTTTGTGTTTTCTTTACTTTTTTTCACCTCCAGAACAAAACACTTCTTTAAAGCAGGTGGCAGCTACTTAGTCCATTTAAGGGACATTCTTTGTTTCTATTTAATGCCTTTGATATTAACTGACAACATGTTCATGAATATGTTTACAAGTCCACTGTAGCGTTGGTCAAGTTTCTGTTCCTTCTCATGTCATATCTTGTTTTAGTTTTTAAATTTTACCATACTTTGGATGAATCTTGTTGTTCAGAGAATATCTTATACACAAAAAACAGCTCAGGTCAACAACTTACCTTTCAGATGAGTAAAAGTTTCTAAATGAGGAGCAGTAAAAAGAACAGTTGATCGGAAGAAGCCAAAGTGATTTCCATGCCATTTTTCACTTGACTTTCATGACTGTATTTTTTTTAAAGCTGAAGTCCGTAACTGAGAAGTATAATGAAGTTCATGAAAATGTTCTGTTTACTTATTAACCATGAAACAATTGCTTGCTTTTAAGTTTGGATATAAGAGGATTCTAAATTCAGTAGTTTACTTCAGCTGTTCTCAAGGACTCAGCACAGGCTTAAAGGTTTTTCTTAGTTGCTTGGAATAAAGAATAAAATAAAATGAGCATAGAGCAAGAATTTTTGTAGTAGTAATTAAACAAAGGAGTTGTTTAACAAAGTTTTCACAAGTTAAATGTTATGCTGCTAATTTATGAAGAGATAAGTTAGCAGCAGAGATTACTAAAACAGTACATTCAGCATATAAATATGCTTCAAGTACATTTTAAAAAATATAGTCTCTTGAAATCCCGAAAATCCTTAAAAGCAATTCACTTCCTAGCCAGAGATTATTAAGGCCATAATGTTATTTGTATTGTTACACTTCTTAACTAAGCACACAATGAGTTTGCACAGGCACTAAAAAATCCCTCCTTAAAAAGGTTTTATGAAACCGTTTGTAAACATCCGCAGCAAAGTAAAGCTCAGTGGATCTATCAGCACTATATTAGCCCTATTTGCATGTCATAAAAATACAGGTACTCATTTAGTGGCACCTGATAACTTTCATAAAAGAACAGGGGCAATATAATTAGAAAAGAAAGGACAACCAGACTGTTGGGGATTTATCAGCACTGCAAAGTTACTGTGACTGGTTGCTATGAGAAGCTTTAATTAACCATCAATCACACTGAACATTTAAATGATCACATGCATATTGTGATGTACAACATGCAGAACTGCTTGAGGCATCACAAAAAAACCTGTGTAGAAACCCGTGTCAAATGTCCCATTTGTTATAATAACTGTTCTTCAACTACATTTATTATTTAATGTAGGGATATGGAATTTATGAAGCCAAACTGAGATTAAAATGTGAAGTACTTTGCAGGTTATGGAAATGCTGGAATGACTTTAAACCTTCAGCCTAAAATGACAAGTTTTAATACTGGAAAACAAATGAGAAAAGCAATGAGAAATAAAGCAATAATAACTCTTTTTCTATTCATATTACTAGTATTCATATTATTACTCAAAATAATTTTACTATTATTTCTTCCAATTTCCTAAGAGAAGGTGGGATGTTTGCAAAAGACCCTAGCTGGGAAGGTACTAATCTGAAAGAAGGCATTGACTTATTAACCCTTAATGTAAGCGTCAGCTCTCTGGCTTGAAGTGTCTTGAAATGAAGATAATTATGTTTCTCTGTTATCTTAGCATTCCAGATGATCTATTATTTTAATTAATTTCCACCACTAATTTAATATTTTAGCTGTTGAAGGAGTTGAGATTGTATTACAGATCAAAGGCTTAATACGTATTTATAGTGTTTAGATTTAAACATCTGGGTAGGAATGCAATTGGATCTAGTTTAGTAGATTCCTAAAATTGATGGCTAAAGAAAGGGAAGTACTCTGAATTAACCTCTTCAATAAATACTGAATGTTTTACACCTCTCTAACTTCATTAGGAGATTAGCCTGGTAAATTAGCCAGCTAATTCAGGTGTTTGAAATGCAGTTAAATTAATAGTCCCTTAGCTTCCTATTTGGGTTGCTGTGGTACAAAGCCTGGTTGTGACAAAATTGGGTTTTCATACTTTCAGGTTTCTTAGAATATTTCAAGACTCTTCCTAAGATACAACAATTGCACAAGAGTAATGTACTCCTCACCCACAAGGAAGCAAATGAGACCAAGTTCTTAATTGCTGTTATGTGAAAAAGCCCGTAAAGTGCCTTAAATGTTTATAACACATCAGATGTCCTACCAGTCATTCTTGATATTTCTGTAGTAATTTTAGTAAGCTATTTTATTATTCTATATTCTTCATTCTTACTGTTGCACAAATGTATTCTAAGACAGTAGAACCCTACGTGTTTCAGTCATCTTCTGCAAGTGTTTTGAAAGCAGAAGATTAAGTTACTACTCATCTACTATCAAACATATTTTTAGATAATCTGATATTATCTCGATCGTGAGATGTCAATCTCAGATAAAATACTACCGCTTAGTGACCTGTCTATAAACTAAAATAAAATAATGGAAATATGTTACTATGGCACCCTGGTTTTGTTATTGTTACATGTAAATTAAACCTATATTTAGGCCTTCTAAATTCCCACGTCTATCTGTTAAAATAAAACTATACACATGAAAGCTCTGAAATTTTCTTGCCATCCAGGATAAAAAAAATCCCACAGAGATAAACTTTCTCTTGAAAGTTTACCCTGTCTGTAACTTCATGTTATTTTCTGGACTTGTATGTCTTACTTTAATTCAGAGAAAAAGTTGGCAGTGTTCAAAGCTGCATTGAATTCACGTGTTGCTGAGGGTGGAGAGGGATGACAAAATACAACTTCCAGCTCTATGTTCCAAAGGACTTGGTATGGACATCCTCATCTTGTAACTTTAGGACTTATGAATTCCCCCAGCAATCACATTTAATATAATAAAATTTAAGCTGAAATCTACAGGATTTTGCAGACTGTATCTAAGACCCTTGCTTATTTTGACATTTACCTATCATCTTTTTTATCTTTGTGGGATTTCACTGTTTACTTTTTTTCCTCTCTTATTGTCTTTAAATGTATTTAATCTAGGAAAATATGTTTACTTCTGATTTGTTGAACATCTGATTTGTTGGATATAGGAAAAGTTTAAAAAAATAGCATTTATATTGAGTAAAACTTGTATGCCAGTGCACTGTGGCTTTGATATTCAGTAGCAAAGGATTATGATATTTACAGATCTTGTAGCATATATTTTCTAAATTTGATAAGACTGGAACACTGATATTTTGAAAGGTGGAAAAGGTGTACGGGGAGAATGGGGAATGGTTTCCAAGGGCAAAAAAGAGAGAGTCAGTATTTAATATGGACAGTGAGGCTGATGAACTGGTGAACAGTTTAAAAACTGCAAGGCCTGGTATGATAAAACAGTGTTTGTTCTGCCTAGCGGAAAGCAAGGAAATCATAATTTGGGCTTTTTTTCATCTTCTGAATTGATTTGATTCAGAAGCCAAATGACTGAATTTAATATTATCCAAGATGACAGTAGCCTCTCATTTTTGCTATTCTGCCAAGTGCTCTTGGGCTATAGGTACAGAAGGGGTCAGAGGAACCAGAGATGATTGCTCTATGTTAAGGTCACTTTCCTTCAGGAAATTCTCAGTAGGTATCTTAGGTCATCCATAAATTTCTTACATATGTTATATATTTCTTTCTGAACCTTTTCAGATAGTTGGGACTACTAAACAGACTGCAGTAGACATGACATTCAGACTATATACCACTATGTTCTGATTCTGGCTAGGGTAGAGTTAATTTTCTTCACTATTGCTGGCAAGGGTCTGTATTTTGAATTTGTGCCGAAAGCAAGATTGATAGTGCAGAAACTTTTTTTATTTCTTTTTTTTTCTTTTTTTTTTTTTTTTTTGTTCCTGAGTAGTCCTTTTGTACAGTCAAGTCCTTTCCTGCTTTTCTTACTGCCCTGCCAGTGAGTAGGAATTTTTGAAGAGGACACAGCCAGGGCAGCTGATCCCAACAGACCAAAGGGAGATTCTAGACCTTATGGCATCATGCTCAGTATATAAAACTAGGGGAAGAAGAAGGAAAGTGGGGGATGTTGAAGGTGATGGCATATGTCTTCACAAGTACGTGCTATCCATCAGGGAGCCTTATTTTCCTGGAAATTGCCTGGCCATGGGAAGTGGTGAATTAATTCCTTATTTTGCTTTGCTTGTGGGTGTGGCTCTTGCTTTTCCTATGAACGTGTCTTTATCTCAACCAACGAGTTCTCTGCTTTTAATCTTTCCGATTCTCTTACCCATCTCATGAGAGAGAGGCGATCAGGGAACTGTGTGGTGCTTCATTGCCAACTGCAGTTAAACCACAACACAATAAGACCCAGTTTAATGCATTGAAAGAAATAAAATTAACTCACACACCAACTACAAAGCTTCCTTCTCTACATTAGGATTTTAACTAGTTTAGTTGCAAAATGAGCAACGCATCTTTTCTTCTCACAGGGAAGACAAGGCTACTAAGAATGAATGTTTCATATCTTTCCTCCTCTTTGCTGGCTCTTTATGGTAATTTCAGAATGACCTTGCCTGTCCCACAGAGCACAGAGGTGTTACATGTCATACTCTGACTATAATTCTGTTTCTCCATGGATAATAGGTGTGAGTCTGCATGGTACTTACCTTTTCAGTGTCTGGTTATTTTTAGAGTTGAGGATCTTTTAAATTCTTTAAAGAAGTAGCAGATTTCCTGTAACTGTTCAATCCATATGATAAAAGAAATTATACCTGGTTATCAGGTGTTAAGGGATTTGGATTTTTTTTTTTTAATTTAGTCCCAGTTTTGTGGACTAGAATATGCCTTTTCTACTCCTTCTTTTTTTTTTTTTTTTTTTTTTTTTCTTCTTCTTTCTTACACAATTCTCCAGGTAAGTGGACTGAGGAAATAGAACTGCCATAGAAGAGGTGGCCATATTGCTGACTCTGGCCATCTGTCTCCTAAAGAAACACGCTTTTCGACTGTTGTGTGCAGTTTGGAGTACTGCTCCTTCTGGAGGATGGGTTTGGAATAGAAAGGATGGAGGACAATTATTGCTGAGAGAAAGAGGAGTGAGGCTTTTGAGTATCACTAATGAGCTGTAATGAGAGTTACTGCTCTCATCATCTAGAAGCAACCTCCTGCCCAAATTGTCCATCACAGACTTGCCTGTTTCCCTCCTTCTGAGAAGTGTGTTTTCAGATGTCTCTTGCCTGTGTGCAGTTGTTGACTTGCACAGGAGATTGTGTGGGAGCAGTGTTAGCTTCAGAACACACCCAGTATCCCACGTGTCAGCAAACATTTGGAGAGGAAGGAGACTTGTACCTTCTCTTTGGTCTCCAGAAAACATGACTGGAACATTTTCATGGACAGACTGTATCTTCGTATCCTTGCTAATTGAACCCTGCAGTTGAGCAATCAAGCTTTCTGTGCCTGGAGTGATGAATCTCCAGGACCAATAGAATGACACTTAAACCAGATCATAACACTTCTGTATCACCACTGTCTTCCTAATTCTTGTCCAAGTGTCATATAACTGTCAGAGTCATATCTTGTGTTAGTTTTGAATGGAAGGAGGCCAGAGGGCACAGACTATGAGCATCTCTGTATTTTTCAGAGGATAACTTCCCAACTAATGCATTTTGAAAGTAAAATTCTCAATTGAAAGTCTCATTGAGTAGTTGTAGTTGTGCGTAACTTGCAACTGTTTTTTTAATAAGACAAACATTTGTAGGACAAAGAATTACTTACATAGTATTTGCTAATTAAATATTCCCATAAATCACAGCAAGAAAATTTTTACAGTACACAGAAAAGGATAAACTTAAACTTGCAATGGAACATTGATCTATAGCCAAATGAAAATCTTTTAAATGTAAAGCCTCCATTTAATTTAGGCAAAATCAAAAATAATGTCAATGGACCTTTACAATTCTCCCAAGACCTTGTCCGGAAACATAATACAATTTTCATGCTGTCCAGTGATGGATCCAGTTAATGGAATAACCTTATAAACTTTAGTGTTCTTATTCATATTCAGGGGTAATATAAATATCATCTGTCCTTCCCTTGGGTTGTAGAACATTAGGCTAACCGATTTCTTCAAGGCTCAATATGCTGCGGTTGCTCTATCTGTCTGATGCATTGATTATTTTAAAATAAATGGTGTTATTTTCGGCATGGAAGATTTCTTTAGTAGATCTGCAATGTGTTAGAGACTGAAAACTGCACTGAAACTTAAAAAATTGAGTCTGTTCTAGAGATGTACCAGACTCAGAGAAAAAAAAATATCCAAGGAATTCTCCCTAGCAGATTTGTCACCTGCAGTGTTTCTTCATGTGGGGATGTCTGAATTAGAGCTCAAGTAATCATACTCTTTATTTTCATCTAATGAGCACTCTAGCTTTTCCATAAAGCTTCCTTGTACTGTAATCCACTATGAGTCTAATTTCTAAAACCTATGAGGAGTGAACATAAAATATGAATCTGCACAACTTCTGATTTACTGGCTTCAGCTTTCACATGACTCACGTTTTACACATTTATTAACATGGTAAACAGTAAATTAGATTATCCTGGATGGAGGTCTTTGGTGTACTTGGCTTCATGGAATGCCTGAAGGAGTCAGCACTTGCGTTGTATAGTTCTTAGCTCCAGTCTGTGGGCAGAAATGCTACTGAACACCTGCAGCCTATGAAGTGAGGGTTCAGCTGGGGGTTCTCCCTAATGGCTGTAGTAAACTTCTGGAGAGACGAACCCCAGACACATATTTTTATTTAATAGTCCTCCATCACTACATTGTCCTCCCAGAAATGCCAAGGCAAGTGTACCCAGTTCCGTTTAATAGAGGTAAGGAGTTCTGTCATTCCTTACACACAGCTGTCAGTCTGGCTTATGTGTACTCCTACAGCTATGATGAAGCAGGAAGAGACAGGCATGGGAATTGGGCAGAATGATAAGCTTGAGTCAAGCCAAGGGAAAGCTCTTAGCCATCATACCTTGTTTTGGAAACAAAGCCATTAATTTTTAAGTCATAAAAGGCATTAATTTCAAGGAAGAATTTTGAAGTAAGAGGGCTGAACTCAAGGAAGAAATGCAGGGAGCAATGAAATGTAGGATATGGGGAATGGAAAGCTGCAAAGGGAGACGATACATAGCGCCCTTGTATGGCAATTAAGATAAAGCAAGTTTCAGTCTTACAGTGAGGGTAAGTCTTCCTTGGAATGTTCTATTTCATAGGTGAATTAAAAAAATGTTCTGATGGCAGAAGAAAACCTCTCTGTTTTTTCCTTCACCCAACCTTCTCCTGCCGCCTGGTGCATAGCTCAAACCAGAGGATCCTAAAGATCTGAAGGAAACTGATGCTATTGAAGGGAGAGAAATGAGAGAAAAGAAATGAAAGAGGAAGAGGATATGATGCTTGTTAATGAAAGGAGGGTTTTTTGCATACAAGGATTGCTATGCAGTCACTTCTTTTCCTATGATCTGTGAAATTTATGGGGAACCTCCAGCTACTTGCAGATAAAATTTTTACTTATGTGTGAGTAAATTTATCTATGTCTGAGGATCAATGTATATTAGTTTAGAAAATTTTCCCATCCTTTTCAAAGAAGCAAATGCTTTCTAAGAAACATTCTAAGAAAAGATTCACTTGCATAGTGATTCACTGGGATGATGCTTTGTTTCAGTTCACGTACAAACGCAGCAGATTTGAAGCAGGACTCCTCTATTTTTCTTCTTGAACCAGTGAGTTTATAGCAGCCAAACACAGACAGCACTCCAGTAATGAGTGCATTACTAGATTTGTAATGTTCACAGCCTTTCAGGACCATCAGGTTTTACTGGTTGCTGGTGCATGTAGTGTATAAGATAAAGTATATGGCTATGGTTCTGTGACCATCTCAAATATATGCCTGCTACCTTCATGCACAGTAAAATAAAGAGGAGAAAGGGAAGGTAACGACCTGGCAAGCTTTCTTTTGGGTGAGTAACAGAGAGGGCACAATCTAAAATCACTGGTTTAGAATTAGGTGCTGAAACAATTTTGACAGTCATCCTCATCCTGAAAGTGCTTGTTTTTGCATCCCCAGACCTGTAAAATGTCTGTAGTTGTGCTTAAGCTTCTAAACTGAAGTCAGTAGGATCACTCACAGGCTTGAAAGATTAGACTTATGAGATTCACTGGATTGAAAACCAGGGTTCATTGCTTTGCAGGACTTAATTATTCCTTGTTTTTCAGATGTGCCATATAAAATCAACTTGCTCTTGATGTCAGCAAAAATGATGTTTCTGGCACTGGCCAATAATGTGTTAACTAGCCTGCTCCAGCTCTAATGGTAGAACTGAGATGGTTGGGCTTGTTTACAGTCAGGATTGAATTCGTCTCTCCATACCCCTCTAAAGAGAATTAAAGGGCTATGAGAAATAATTAGCTGACGCCTGTCATGTTCTTTGAAGATGAAAAATACTAAGTGCTACTGTGGTTACGGTAACAGTCCTTTCCTTTGAAAATGACTACGTGTAATCAAAGTGTTAGTAGCGCCAGCAGCACCAAGGTAACAGAATTGCATTGGCAGAGAAAATACAAGGTTGTATGATGATAAGGGTTGCTGACATGGTCTTTGCCATCTCTTCTCAATTCAGTATCAGCAGCAAAATGTGTGAAGCACAGGAGTAGTTTTCTTTCCCTCTGCATTCCTAATAAAAATATTAGGTGACTGAGATGGGAAGAGAAGGCTAGTACTCAGTGTACTTTGAAGTTTTCTTATATGGAGCACTTTGGGAGTGAGCTTAGGGGCCCTGAAAAAATGACTACAGTCTAGAAAGATTAATTATCCTGTTGCCAATTATCTTTCTTATTTTAAATTTTCCAGAGACAAACTGCATTTACCATGACATATCAACAGAGCTAGCATCTCAGGGACTGTGGATTGATTTATGAGATTTTGTTCTAATATCCTGGCTCTGTTAGTTCTCTCTTTGTGCAGCTTCAGCTGTTGCTGAACCCCAAACACTGCGAGGAAATATTTATAGAAAACAAACCAAGGAAAACTGTGAGAGATCTTTACACCATCAGGATTGTGGAGAATTGACCTTCACACCTGTCATGGACTGATCCTAGCCAGCAAAAAAGCCCTATGCAATTGCTCACCTTCTCCTCCACCAGTGGGATTGGGGAAAGAATTGGAAGAGTAAGAGGTAGAAAAATTGTGGGCTGACATAAAGACAGTTTAATAGGAAAAGCAAAAGCTGTGCATGCAAACAAAGCCAAACGAGGATTTAATTCAGTGCTTCCCATGGGCAGGCAGGTGTTCAGCCATCTCCAGGAGAGCAAGGCCCCATCACACGTAATGGTGACCTGGGATGAGAAACATCATCACTTTGTATGATTTTTAGAATTTTCCTCTTTATTCTGTAAAGAAGTTCATCGTCTTCGTAGTATGGGAGAAAGATTTGTTGTTTCGTTTGGGTTTTTTAATTAATATTTACATTATTATAGGTTTTCCCCAGCCTAGCAAGCAAGAAGACTCCACAAGTCTATACATTTTGCAGCTCTTATAAGAAATGAAAGCTGAAAGTACTACACATTAATTTACAGATCGCTAAGCGTAAGTAATAGATGTGTTATGTGTTGTCTTATATGCAGGTAAATCTATTTCTAAACATGAATGAACCTTGCATCCAGAATCCAAATTTGTGGTCAAATTTCACCTTTGCGTATCTCAAGTTAAGAGGTATGTAGATGAGACAATACAGAGCTAATATTAATGGGTGCTTGCTCAATTATGGTTTATATTGGTTGTTAATTTTTGTTCATTTTATCTTTTGAACAGATAAGCAAATTAAAGATGTAAAATCTAGCAAAGTCTGCCAAGGCTGGTATTTTGGTTGAACAGAGGTGGTATGTCATAGAGACACATTGATAAAGGACATGAGCCAAAGATACTCTGTCTGGGAAACTTACTTAAATATGACCAGTGAAAGCTGGACAAATAACTGATCTTTTTGATTCCTATTGTTTTCACAACACTGGAAAAATATGATGAAATCTAAGTAGTATAAAGAAGTCAAAATTTTTCATTAACTGAAATGTCAAACACCTATATGTCAAATAAAATGTTTGTGTGTTTTGGTTTGGTTTGGTTTTTTTTAGTCAAAGCCAAATTTTTTTTTTTTTAGATTTTATCTGTTATTTTTTTAAATAGATGCCTTTTTTTTTTTAATTAAAAAAAATGCCAAACAATTTGTCATGCAGATCTCTGTCACCTCTTGGAAATACTGCAGTGCTATGCTTAACTTTGAACTGATCAAATTAGTTGGCAAGCTATCTCCAATTTAATTTCCTTTCCCTGTTTTATGATGTCCAGATGGTTATGGAATATGTCCAGAATACTGTCAGTATTTGGACTTGTTAAGGAACTGCATGAAGACCAGTGGCTGCTTTGCTATACATGTTTGAGACTTTGCAGCCAGGGTGATTATATAGGAGAATGCACTAAACATGCTATTTAAATGCAATCTTTTTCCAATAGCTCAACAAAATGCTTCTATATCAGTATACTCTGCTATCTCTCCTGAGATAGGTTTTGACAATCCTGAGCAAATTTCTGAGTTGTTTGGTCATGGGGCAGAATTGGTCTGGAAAGAGTAATCCCTATTATGTCATGCAAGATTGTATGAATGCAGGATTTATAAGTCTAGAACTTGTTATTTCCTATCAAATAATTCAGGCGTGGAGGAGGGAGCCCATGTATGCTTTGTGTAGGCATAGTCTATGTCACTTCACTATCTTTTTTAGGCGATTAGTGTGCTAGTGTTTCAACTATACGTGGTTTTATTAAATCTCATTGTAACCAAAATATGTTTAGAGAGGCAATATTTTGTGTTTCTCCTTCTGGGCAGTGTTAGATCTGCTTCTTGGATTTGTGTCCTCTGTGCTCATAACCACAAAGCTGTCTGAAAACTATAATAGTATTTTTTTCCTTGCAAATTATTAGCCCCTTGCAGTTCTGCCTCAAGAAATATTTCCGGTCACATTACTATATGAGTGTACGATTTTCTTGCATTAAAAAATGCATGAAAAGTGTTTACTTAGGCATGTAGCCACAGCTGAGGAGAGTCTTCACTCTCAGGATCTGGGGACTAAGACATTTAAATGCTTCCATTTCCCCAAACCGCTAACTTCATTTTACTGGAATTTCAATGAGGGTTTATGAACTGTTCTACTACACCAGCTCTTCTCTAGGTCTTCACTGATTTATCTAAAGCCTACAGACCTCCCGCCATGAAACACATGACAAGAGTGGGGATCAAAACAGTAATTTTTCGTTTCACTGTTTTTTGTTGTTTTTTTTTGGTTTTTTGTTTGTTTGTTTGGGTTGGGTTTTTTTGGTTTTTTTTTGTTTGTTTCTTTCAGAAATTATACAGAAACAGTTGCTTGTCAGTGATGGACAGTTTTTTCAAAAACTGTATTCTTTTACAGTTCTTCAAAGGAAAATTATTCTCATTTTCAAAGACTTCAAATACCAGTTATTCCTAGGAAGTTCCAGTGTTCCAGAGCATTTCTAAGTGCAGCATGACTAAGTGGAAACAGGACATAAAGCAATCATATGATTCACTGTAATAGTGCATATCAGCAGTTTAAAACCTTGGGTAGTCAGGTAAGCAAACAAGGAATGAAATCTGGTAAGAGTCTTCTCAACACCTTTTTTTCATCTCAAACTTCTTGTATAACTCCATAGGTAATCATTTCTGTTTGGCTAATCAAACATTACTTCCTGTGATATAATCTCATTAGTGCATCACTTTTTATTTTCAAGAGCCACTTCTGTTCCTTCCTGATGTCAGTCCTTAATCTAGATATAAAGCGATGAGACATTTTTATCTTTACAACTTCTTTTAATTGCACACTTCTCTGACAGTCTGTCCCCATGCCTGACAACCCTTTTGATGAAGAAATTTTTTCTAATATCCAGTCTAGACCTCCTCTGGTGCAACTTGAAGCCCTTTCCTTTGGTCTTGTCACTTGTTACCAGGGAGAAGAGGCTAATCCCAACCTTGCTACAACCTCTTTTAGGCAGTTGTAGAGAGTGATAAAGTCTCCCCTGTGCCTCCTTTTTTCTAGGCTGAACACCCCTCCCTCAGCTTCCTCTCATAAGATTTCTGTGCCAGACTCTTCAGCAGCTCTGTTACCCTTCTCTGGACTTGTTCCAGTTCTTACATGTCTGTCTTTTATTGAGGGGCCAAGAAGTGAACACAGGACTCAAGACGTGCCCTCACCAGTGCCGATTGCATGGGGGGGAAATCACTGCCCCTGTCCTGCTGGCCACACTGTTGCTGATCCAGGTCAGGGTGCCGTTGGCCTTCCCGACTGCCTGGGCACATGTCTCAGATCCACACGGCTGTCGATCAGCACCCCAAGGTCCTTTTCTGTGAGCCACTTCTCAGCCACTCTGTCCCCAGCCTGTAGCACTGCAGGGAGTTGTTGTGACCCAAGTGTAGGACTCTGCACTTGGCCTTGTTGAACCTCATACAACTGGCCTTGGCCCATTGATCCAGCCTGTCCAGATCCCTCTGAAGAGCCTTCCTACCCTCCAGCAAATCAACAGTATGCCCAGCTTGGTGTCACCTGCAAGCTTTCTGAGGGTGCACTTGATCCTCTCATCCAGGTCATCAGTGAGGATACTGAACAGGACTGACCCCAATACTGAGCCCTCAGGAAGAGCACTTGTGAACAGCCATCAGGTGGATGTAGCCCCATTCACCAGCACTCTTCAGGCTCAGCCATCAAGCCACTTTTCTACCCAGCAAATAGTGGACTTGTCCTGAGCAGCCAGTTTCTCCAGGAGAATGCTGTAGGAAACAGTGTCAAAGGATTAACTAAAGTCCAGGTAGAAAACATCCAAAGCCTTTTCCTCATCCACTAAGTGTGTCACCTTGTCAAGGAAGGAGATCAGATTGGTCAAGCAGGACCTGCCTTTTCTAAACCCGTGCTGACTGGGCTGAACATCTGGTTGTCCTGCACGTTCCAGCTCTTGTAGATGGGTGTCACATACAGTAACCTCAAGTCAACTGGGACCTCCCCAGTTAGCCAGGACTGCTGGTAAATGATGGAAAGTGATTTGGCAAGCTCTTCTCCCAGTTCCATCAGGAGTTCTGAATGGATCCCACCTGTCCCCATGGACTTGTGCATGTCTAAGCAGGTTGCTGACCATTCCCTTTTAGTTTATGGGGATTTTCTTTCCCTTCCCATCTCTGTCTTCCAGCTTGGGGGGCCGAGAACAACTGTTCTCGCTATTAAAGACTGAGGCAAAGAAGGCACCTCAGCCGTTTCCTTAATCTTTGTTACTGTTTCCCCTTGCATTCAGTAAGTGATGGAAATTCTCTTTAACCCTCCTTTTGTTGCTGATGTATTTGTAAAAACTTTTTTTACTATCCTTTACAGTAGTCAGATTAAGTTCTAGTTGGGCTTTGGCCCATCTGATTTTCTCCCTGCACAACCTCATGACATTCTTGTAGTCCTCCTGACTAGCAAAAAGCTTTAATAATGCATGCATTTGCATAATGCTGTGGGATATGTATTGACCTCTATTGGTTGCTGACATACATTTGAACATGGGAGGATTAATAATACAACTCCCTCTGCTCCACTGACATGTCTGTTCTGAACCTCAGAGGAGGCTGCTTTTTCTGTAATAAGGATTATTCATTACCCAGTTATATTGAACAGCCATATATTCTCAGCCTGATTTACAGCTTATTAATCAACCATACAGTCCAGGAATTTCAACTAAAATATTAATATAGTATGTTATTCACTCAGGACAATTCATGTCGCCACAACTGAACAGGTTCAATTGCTGCATCATAAATTCTGATTTTTAATAAAGTTGAACACCACATAAAGCTCACTGTTGTCATACAGGATGTTGTCACCTTGTCAATGGTTTTTTTTTTTCCTTCTTTTTTCCTCTGATTAATAGGCTCCAAGTTTCAAAGCATGATATTTTAGATTGCCTTTCTTTTATACCTTTACGTCCTGTAGTATGAAATCTGACATTTCAAAGGAACTTGGGTCTCCTGAAGTCATTACCACCTATTCCTAACTGAAAGCATTCTAACGTTGAACAGAATATCATATGTAGTTTTTTTATGTAATATATATAACATAAAATGGAATGTAATATTTTTTATTTAATTATACACATATTCAAATAGTACTAATTCAATGGGTACTCTTACTGAGCAATAGTCTATGGAGTTATGAAGTGTGAAAAGACAAGTTTCTTTAATTACTCTTATTGTCATATTGCAGTGTGTTGCAGGAATCTAGAGCAGAAGTACAGAACATAAAGAAAGATGCAAGATGCCAGAGATCAAGTAAACAGATAGTTCCTGTGTGTCTATGCACAATTTCTCCTACAGAAAAGCCCAAGAAAAATATTGAAATAATTTTATCTCTTGGGCTCTAAACTTACTTTATTGATGTTTCCCCAGTCATAAACAGAGCAGCTACAGTGTGACCCATGTATTCTTGCTTTTGTGATATTATAAATATGGATAATTCTTTCAGGCTTTGAAACCTAAAGGTGAACTAAGGAGGGAAGGCATCAGTATAGATATCCCAGTACATCAGATGATTTTATTTTGACACACTGCTTATTCTGCAGAATGATTATCTTGTATTCTCCAGAGCTGATTTCTCCTTAGTTATTATACAGTCTGTGATCTGAATAGCAATATCCCACAGCCTTATTGAGATTTTTAGCTCTAATCTAAGATGCAAAATTAGGCCTTGAGCACTTGCAGTCATTAAAGACTTTTTGGTACTTCTTAAAGAAAGGCATCACCAGCTGAAAATTACCTTTGTCTACGAGCCACAGCCTAGTCTGAGTAATTTACAGCACTGTTCTTAAAAAGAAAACAGAATGACCAGACTGTGTGTCCTGTTAATGTCATAAAATTAGTGGTCAACTCCGTAACAAACACCATGTTTTCCTCAAAAATAACTAATGACCAGTTAGGACAAGCAAACTATCTGCCCCTATACACTATTGATTAAAATCTCTTATGCTGTAGTAACAGTGCAACTTAAGCTATAAAATAATACATTTATTTTGACTGATAGAAACAGATTGAGGGGAACTGTTTTGGAATATGTTGTAACTCTGATTTGGGAATCTGGACTAAAAATTGACATGTTATTTGGAAGGTAAAGTTAAGTGTTGCTGTAGAATTTTATATATTGGAGGTGGGGGTAGAGATACTTAGGTTGATAATTAGGTTGATACTTAATTAGTTGCATTAAAACATACTGAAAGTATTCCTGAGTTGGAGTTTATTAAAACATTAGTGATAAATTGTAGAAAAAACATGTTTAATTTGTTTGTTTGCTTGTTTGTTTGTTTTTTGGTTAAAACATTTATTTATGCACATAGTGTAAAGAGTACTTGAGCTTCCACCTTACCCACATGAGAGGCAACCCTGAGGAAATATGGATTTCTTCAGCATATTTTAGTTTTAATAGATTGAAGGATTTTTAATTATGTGCTGGTAACAGAAGTGTCTTCATCATATCAGCCTGCTGACTTTTACAAGTATTTCGTTTTTCATGGTACCTAAATTTGGCTTCAAGATCAAGAGCAAATCAGCGAGGGCATCAGTGTGGTTTGGACTGTGCTAAAACAATCAAGATGTTTCCTCCCAAAGAGGAATTGTGTAATGAACTCCTGCATTTATGACTACTTGTATAGGATTGATTCTTTGTACATCCCTTGGGGTCTGCCAGTTCATGGGAAGAGCAAGCTCCTCTCTAGAAACTTTGCCTCTGATGCTCTTTTCTGTTATTTGAGAATCTTTTTATTGGGTCAGGATCTCTAAATCTAGAAACTTTCCCTGAGATCCCTTAGGGTAGATGTTGT
Organism: Melanocharis versteri; assembly: GCA_013397845.1. Classification (NCBI taxonomy): domain Eukaryota; kingdom Metazoa; phylum Chordata; class Aves; order Passeriformes; family Melanocharitidae; genus Melanocharis; species Melanocharis versteri. The sequence continues at coordinate 29,090 of VZTG01003997.1, forward strand.
CCGTATGTTATTTTTTTCCTGCTATTTTCCTTGCTAAGGGACCTAAGAGGTCTTTGAAGAGAGAAAAAGCTAGGCAATTATATAGTTGGATTATCAATTGACCAATTTTTTGGTATCAATTTACTTGCTGTAATTCCAGAGGGATATGATGAAATGCCAGTTACTATTCTGGAAGCTGCAAAATCTTTAGTTTGCAGGCACGTGGTACTTTTTATGTTTGCTTAAAAGGTAGTAATTTAAAAAGTAGTAGACTCTTCCTGTCATTAATCCTAGCCTGTGCAGACTGACTAGTCCTGGGGAATATACTGCCAGTAGATAAGTCTACTGCTTAGGCATAATTCCCAGCAGTAGGTGGCATTTGGCCTGCAGGAGTAGATTACTATGGATTGTTTCTATGAATTATGTCCTTTGGCATCTGCACCATATCTCTGGGAATACCCTCTTCATGATTTTTAAAATTCAGTCTGTATCTTCACTATGGACTTGACTTTCACAGAGTGCTTGCAATTCACCCCAAATCATTCCATGTCAGACCCTCTTGGTATAGTTGCAAACTTATGCAAAACTGTCAGTCCGTGAAGGAACAGTCGGGACCCGGTGATTGAGTGTTTTGGCCTTGTCGTGGAGGAAGAAAGCATGGTATTTAACACTTTAAGGATTCTTACTTATTGTCCCCATCATTCATCTGGAATGAGTCTCTGCCTGCACTGTATTATAATACCAATTGCACATATATGTTTGGCAATTGTGATTTAAGTTGTTTTTTTGTTGTTGTTTTTTTATTATTATTTTATTTTATTTTATTTTTTTCTCTGTTTTAAGACCTGAGGTATGAGTTTGTTAAATATTTGTAGGGAAATGTGTCATGTTTTCAGGTGTGTGAGCATTCTGTCAGACTTTTGCTGCAATTTAGAGAAGCATTTGAGCTGTCCCATCATTCAGCCAAACATTTAAGAACATGCTTGAATTTCATTAATTTAAGAATGTATTAAGGTTAAGGATTTTTTTTTTTTTTGAGTGCTTTGGTGAATTTGAATTTTCATTTTTAAAATGCAGGCTTGGCTTCTTGTAGGGATCTTTGGTTATTTATAGTGATAATAGTAATGGTATAATATTGTGATGAACTAAATTGATCAAGGTTTGATTGGGCTAATTGCTTCTAGACAAAAGAAAAGAGTGTCTGCCCCACTCTGGCATCTCTAATAGATAGGAAAAATAAGAAGCAGGAGGAAAAATAGTATCATCTGTACTATATTTTTGTGAAACTGACATTCAAAGAATTTTAGCAATCTGTACAAATAACCAAGGAAGCATACAGAGCAATAGAAATTACTCCTTACCTTCACAATCTTCAGCCCTGAACTATCCACTCATTTTCCCTGACTGCTATCACGTTGCTAAAAACAGTATGTTCCTTGTTCCTTAAATACTTGATAGCTGAAAGACACAAGTCCCTTTTACAAATAATAGAATTTGTCTTTGACATACTTCGTCAGATTTTCTGCAACTGTAAAATCTGGAATGGGTGCTTACGGGTGCTAAATGTTAAAATCCAAACTCAGTCTTTATCCTAATAAAAACTATCTCATCTTCAACAATCTCAGAGAACATTGTCAAAATTCTCTCCCCAAGTGTCTGGATAGATGGAAGTTACAGCTGGTGTCCGTCCTGCTCTTTACATCGATGTTTGTACTTGTCCATCTGACTGAATGCCACCTGCTGCAAGGCCAGGAGGGTGGGATCACCCATTTCTGAACAATGCCTCTCTGCCAACAGAAGGTTATTCAATTAGGCAATCACTTCTGCTTAGTGCTGGGTGGGATGATGTCAGCCACCTGCACTCTCTCCCTCGCTTCCCACTTCCTGGGGACAGCAGTCTTTTCTGCCCCTGGGGAGGAGGCAAAGGTTTTCAATCTGTTCCCTTTTTTGCATTAGCTCCTGACTGCAATTGTTAGAATCTGGCGTTTGTTTTCTTCCTGACTGGGGGTATATTCAGTGCAGACACTTTGTAGAAATATGAATAAGCATTTAATATATATTTATATTTTATCACTCCCCCATGCTCCAGCGTGCTGAATTTTTCTCTTGCTTGCCTCGACCTGGTGCTAACAAATTTCATGCTTTAAGGCATTACACTAGGGTCACTAAGGAAAGATTCGGTATTCTTCAGTTTAATAGCGCTACAAGACTTTCTCCACAATTTTGTGTTTATGTCTTTTTTTTTTTTCCCTAAAATTCCGTTTGTATTGTTAATTTTACTGCAGTTACTCCAGTTTGTAGAAATAGAACCAGTGTTTATTGCTGTGGTTACTCTTGCTTCACAAGAAGATAATTTTGTGCTGTCTTTGTTTATTAATTAAATGGATGTGTGGCTTTGTGACTTTTCTTGGTGTTCCCTGGGCTTTACATAATGGATCTCATTTTGTGAGGAAAAAAAACCCCAAAAAACATATAAAAAGAATAAAAGCCAAAGGGATGCAGAACATCACCTGTATCTTAGAAACAAACAGACACAGACACCTCCTTTATACGTTTTCTAAAAAGTTTGTAAATTCATCAATAGTATGTCGAACAACCACCTACTCCAAAGTTTATTTTAATAAGTGGCAACTCTTATATCGATATCAGATTACATAATAATTTCCTGAAATGTATAATATTTATGGCATCCTGAAATATTTACATGAATCTGGAAAATTGTCCTCTAAGCATGGGTATTGGAACAAAACTGAGTTTCATTCAACCCTCATACGTCTCTGAGACCCTATTGAAACCAAGTGTCATACTGCTGAATTTGAAGTAATTCCATTTGGTCTTAAGTGCACTGCAGATAAGATTGAGTCTGTCAGATCTTATTTTAGGTGAAGAGCATAACTCGAATTATTTTTCTGCTCTGATAGTCCTTAACTTTTTGTTTTATTTTTTTTTTTCTATTGATGTACTCTTGTATTCTCTCAAATATTTTATTCATGTAGCCCCTCCGTGTCGTTTTGTTAAGTAAACTTTATTAATTTTTTGCTAGTTTTAAAACCTGTATTTTCAGTAGAAATTTTTTAACCCTCTAATGACTGTTTAAACAGTTTTGATAACAATACACACTTTCCTGAAATAACAGAAAATTATAGAATGTATGTAGTTCCATAAAGAAGGAGGTAATTTAATTTTTTTCCCATCACTTTCGATGGAGGGACACTCTGCAAGATTTCAGTTTCCTAATTATCTTTAAAACTTCTAATAAGTATGCCCTTCTATATTTAATTAACTATTAATTGTAAAGTTCATTTATTTTTTAGGCCTCTCAGTAGTCAGTAAATTTTCTGCACTCAGACTGCACCTTCCACCTAGAACACAATAGAAACAGAGATCATACGGGAGTTGTTATTTGCGAATACACAATAACAAACTCCCAGGGGTATATATCCCCATTAGTGGAGATTTTTTCCCTTTGATTTTCCTTTGATTGAGGACCGTATTATAGCTTAGTGTTTTGGAATAAAGCAGCCTGTTGGACAACTCCTGCAGCATTTGGTATTCTGAAATTTCAAAGGATGTACCAACTTAGAGGACTGTGCAAAGCTGAATTCCCATTGACTTACCAGTTTTGATGGTCTTAAAAAGGTATCTAAACTGTAGTTTGGCAGTGGTAATTAGATATGTAGTCTGTCTGCTTGTTTACCATAAAAGTAATAATGCTGTTTTCAGCATTATTACATCCAGTGTACTTAATTAACATGGTCAACGCTTTTTTCATATAAATAAATTGAGGTAGAAAAGAAGATACTCATACAGGTTATTTAATTAGCCAGTTACAAACTGTAGGAATAAAATTAATATCTCTACACTGGAGAAGAAGGACCAGGACATTAGAAAGTGTTCTCAACTTTATTGAATTCTTCCTTTGTCTGTCTGAGCAATATCTAAGTTAAATATTTTTATTATCATTAGGTACAATCCTAATAAATGCCAAGTAAAAATGTACAGAAAGTGAAACAAAACCATTTCTTCAACTGAATGGTGATCTAAACAGTCTTGCACGAATGTAAAGAGAGTAGATGACTGAGATTAATATAAACACCCAAAAGCTGAAATACCCATGAGTATAAATACATTCACACATCTCGTCATTCAAGACCATCATACATAAAAATTTCCAAAATGACGGAGGCCAAGATAGGTGATAATTCAGCCACCTAATCAGCCAGTATAGTTTAGTTTTTTGAGTAGCAATTAGGCAAGATATGTTATTTCTACAAGATTAGGTCCACTGATCTTTCTTTAACCCAGTGAGGTTAGTTTTCAAGCAAGTTTTAAAAGAGGAAATTAAATAAAGATTTTAAAATATAGCAAAAGGGGAATGAAATAAATCTTCTCCCAAGCAAATAAAGCTTTGCTAAAACATATGACCTCATAAATATTTTTTTTTTTCTAAAAATATAAATGCAGAAAGAGATTTGAGGGAAAGGGAATTGCAGAATCCTACAAATAGGGAAGATGAAGGAGAAACTTAATTCTGTCTGGAAAAACTGAAGGTAGCTTGGAAATGAAAATAACTATATGCAACTATTGAGTTGAAACAGATCTGGGAAAAATATTATAGTAAAACAGAGCAGTTCAATCACTGCAGAATTAGCCACCATAACACTCATTTTGATTTCAAGACAGAGCATGACTAGAAAAATGTGTTTCCTGACCACACTACTTTGTACATGTTACATTTTCAGGTAGACTGGTGCATTTTATGTCTGATGATTTTATACCATAATTACATCTGTGAGGTAACACAGAGGTGATTTTTGCTTCTTAAATGGGATTGCACAAGAAGGTTGCACTGTTTTAAGGGGCTTAAGATACCATTTAATTCTCAGTATGATGCACAAAATCTGTCCAAAGGCATGCAGATACTGGCAAACCATCCTATGCAAATTTTCCCTAGAAGGAAAGTTGACCCTTTGAAGGACTCTTCAGAAATTTTCCGTCAATACTAGAAATGAATAATATAGGTCAACTCTGTTTTCAAGAGAGGTATTTTCTCATTGAAATAAAGATAAAAAGCCTTGCTATCTGTCAGTGATGATCGCTAAATTAGGTCAAGGATATTATTAAACCCATTGCAGAAGTACAAGGGCTCATCTTCCTAGCACTTACGGAATATTGGTATGCATCTGTTTAGAAAATGAGAAAATTACATTTGGAACAAGCATTATTTGACATCTACATTAGTACAACAATGCTATGTGCTGACAAAAGTAAACTAGACTGATTAAAAATATCTTCTTTTAGTTTTCTAAATGTGTTCAAGATAAGCAGGAGTTCTCATGGAGATCCTAGTGAGCCTATTGTCCACACAAAGTCTATGAGTACAGTCCGAAGGATGAACCCATTTATACTTTTCTGAGTGTACAAAACCTAGCAAGCCCAGAGATTTTCAGCCAGGTAGCATGCTGACAGCCAAGGGCAGACTGGCCACAGCTGTGTGATTGGAACAAAAGCGGTGGAGCATTTTGTGCTAAAGCTTCCTTTGGAAAATTGCACCTTCACAGCAGGACAGACATAAAATATGGGTCAGGTTTTTAATTCACACAAGCCAGTGTTCTATAATGGAATTAACCTTTAAATGGAGATGTCAGCTGTAGGGATCACAAGGTCCTCTATTATGCATGTAAATGTATGTATCTACGTATATGAATATATACGTATGTATGTATGTATATATGTATATATGTATATGTAAAGTTGGTAATATGCACTTTAGATTGAAGGTTAAGTTTATTCCAGATGAAAAGCCGTAAAAATCCTGTTGCTGGCACCGATGAGTACGTGGCCAACACTGTTTAGCTTTAAACAGGTAAATCTCTGTTTTGATTTATACTTGCAGCACTCAAAATGGCAGAATCAATTTGCTCGAAAATTGGTAAAACAAATTTGTTGTGGGCAATGACCTTGTATGCTGAACATCATCCCAGAAGGATTTTTTTTTGTTTATGTTTGAATTATAAATCTTGGAAATGCAGTTTTTTTATTGCAGAAATATTGACAGAGCTTTAGCTATAATGGTGTGGCTATATTTCCTTAAACAGTAGGTATGTGTTTTGCCAGTAGTTAAGTAATATTTTTCAAATAGTAGTAGAGGCTGAACAGAGAAGCCAAATTAAAAATGCAGTGGCAAAAACCAGCAAGTCATTGGTGTGAAGAATTAATAAAAGAGAAAAAAAAATACTATAGGAGTGATCGAGGATGAAAATTGACAGCTGAAATTGCTAAGAGTATATGTGGAGGTAGTCAGACATGGACCTTTTGGGGTTGTATTTACTGTGTATTTCAAGACTCAGTTTTGTTAAGAGAATTCAAGAGCAAGATACATTAAATTATAGAAGGCAATAAAAGCAATTATTGTGGCTAACTGCCACATGACTTAAAATAACATCTGAGTGTAATTTTATTACATACTACATCGTATTTGTGCTTGAAAATAACCTGTTGAGCATTTTTTTGTAGGAAACATGGGCATTGCTGGTTATCTCATGTAGCATACAGATACAAAGATGTCTGATCCTGAATTATTTGCTTAGGGCAAATACTTGTTTTCACCTGTGGTGCACTCTTAAGATTCACAGATTTTATTGCATGTCATTTAGTTCAGATTTAAATACACTGTGTCTAGCTGAGATTTTTGTTTCATTCGTCTCTTCATTCAATAACTCTTGTTCATTTGAAACTTAGGCTAAATTTACTAGCAAGGGCACATAATTACTTAATGAAGTACTTTTGTGATGATCAGATAAATTCTCCACAAACTTTTGTACAAGTTGATGTCATTAAGATCTTGTGTTGACATAAAACAAATGCAGGTAAATTATATCTTACTTTAATAGACCTGCATTTTAAATGAAGTACGAAAGGGTGAGATTATTTAAAAACCTAGGAAAGAAACAAGCATCTGCATTGATGTTGTTCCCTTTGGTAATGTCAAATGTGTAAGCTGGTAAGCATACCAACGTCATAATTTTATTGAGTCATGTTTGCTACCTGAAAAGGGAAAGATGACATGTTATAGACAAATTTTCTTCCAGTGGAAATCTAAGATCAAATAAATTAAAATATTTTGTTTGTTTTTCATCTCTTCAAAAGTACTAGGAGATTATGAAGGATAAGGAACAAGCCACAGATGTGACTGGTGACAGCTTTTTGTATTAGCCACACCCTTAGTTAATGTGCAATCACAGACTTGTCCTGAGTTTAAGCTCCACATATTTTCAAGAAATAGAGTAGTAAAGATGAAAATTTGATAAAACTGGCTTAAGTTTCAAGCTGGGTCTACTTTTGCTTTTGTTTGTTTGTTTGTTTGTTTGTTTTCCCTAAACCATCTTTATTCAAAGTGGGTTAATTTTAAAATCTAAATCTAAAAGTCTGACATCTCTGATTATTTGAAGTATGTGGACTTCTGAGGGAATATATAATCAGGAAGCATGATGGATAAACTGTTCTGTGAATAGCCACAACTAGCTTACATTTACAAAACACCCCCTCAATTGCTGGATTTCCCCTCTTTCTCTGAATCTGCACTTTCTTGATTCTAGTCAGGAGTGAAATTGGAAGGTCTGGCATGGTGGGAATCTCTCTGTATTTATATTTCTGTACATGTTTCAGTAAATTCTGACCTGTTTAGCCTTTAGACCATATCAAATTCTACTATAACATTTTACCCTTCTTTTTGTGGTGTCTCATAGCAACTCAGCAAAACTGTTTTTTAGCCTTCCTGACACCTTCTCATACACATGACTTCTTTCTCCTGAATAATTTATTTTATTTTTTGTTTCCATGGTCTTCTGGCCTTGCTATTGACCTTGTGCAGCAGAACACAAAGAGAATTATTGAGCTTTTCCTGCCCTTAGTGGCCATTAAATGTTGAAAAGAGAACTCTTACGTCCTGTGTTGATAACATAGAAAGCTAACAAATCTTTTAAAGCACAGCTCTAGGTTCCATTGGTCTGGGAAGTGAGCATCCTACAACATTTAAGTGCAATCTAACAGCATCATCAGCTCCACTGCATTCTCTGCTTGAGGCAGTTTGATGTGTTCTGTCAGCTCAGCAGCATATTGTTTCACTTGCTCTTCAGTGCAAATCTAACAGGGATTAATGGCATCAAACTTGAGAGCACTCAGGGCCTTGTTCACCCTACTTTGACACCAAGCAGCTCCCTGGAATGCTGAGGAAAGTGCTCCAGTTTAAGTTTGTCGTAATGTCTCAGTTGATTCAATAAGAAGTGCCTGTTTTAGGGAACCAATATTACAGGACAAAAAAAGGTCTTGCTAAGTGTGAAGACACTTTGTATGTCTTTCTAGTGCCTAGTGAAATTCTGTCAAAATTTTCGCCCTGTGATCCAAAGGTGGAATAATTTACTCTCTTTGGGAGACTGTCCTTCTTCTCTGCAGGTTCATAAGTTCCATGTGGATAATCAGTCAGAAATCTTGGGCATTTTATTTCTTATCATTTTCACAGAAGTATAACATCAAGAAACAGATATTAATGAAAATTGGTTTGGGAGAGTGTTCCATTGGGAATTTTTTTTTTCCATTTTAGTAAAATGAGACTGTTATTCTGCCAATCCAGAATGCATCAAGATGCTTTGTTTAACTTCAGTAGGAACTCTTACTAGGAATGTAATTCCAGACTCGTTTTTTTTTTTTAGGTCAATTTCCAAAGCAGACAGCAAGCACTGCATCCCAAAACACAATGTTCTTTTCCTCTTTCCCCCTTGTCCAGTGCAGATTATACAACTTTAATTTACAAAGCTGGAATTCAGTTTTGACTCCCAAGTTCAGTTGCTGGTGCTTTTGTAGATGCTATGCACTAATTGTGTTAGTGCAGAAGAATATCCCCAAAGTAATTCAAATCACACATGAAAGACTATGAAAAACACCTTCTTGTGTATCCAAGTCTGATACCCGAATGCAGGAAGGTTCAAATGTTTGGGTGAAACAGAACAAACTTTCTCTTAAAGTAAATTCTTATCTCCTATGAACTGTCCACTGGTAAAACGAAATTGATTGCAATCAGTTCTGTCATTGCAAAACAATACTCCTAATTACAAATATGTATTATGGTGCTACTTCTCAGAAGATTTTAGTTAGTTCATGTCCTTTACCACTCTGATGTTTCAGAAATCATCTCGCCACATATCATAATATGTTAAATTGTATCAGAAGCCTGTAGGAAGGGAAGGTTTTCTTCACTGTCAATGGAAAGTCTGTGCTTTTTATCTACTTTAATTCTTGCTCAAGTGGACTTTATTTTATGATGACATTTGTAGTATTTATTTTTCTTTCATCTATGGTAAATTATTTTAGAAGCATCTAGTCTGGAAATCATGGGGAAGGAGATGGATAGACACATATTAGTTCAGAGTGAATGCTTTTTTAGACATGTTACATTAAAATACTACCCCTGTGTTTATACATCACATTCAAATGTGTAATTTTGACATATCGCCAATATTTAAGAGAGTAACAAAAAGTGTAACTCTGTTTCTCAAGCAGGAATTCCTACTTTTTAGGTACTAAAACATCTAACACGAATGAGTCATTGGATCAGTTACACAGCTGGTCTCTCCCTGTTGCTCTTTTAATTTTTTTTTTGTGTTGTTTTGTTAATAAATATACATTTGTGATTTTTGCATGTTTTTTCTTCTTGAAAAATATGTTTTTCATCAAAGCAAAATCTTTTTCGTGCCAGCATACCTATTCTGTGAATTTTTCTGAAATCCAGGTAGTAGTGTTTTGATCAAAAAGAGAAAAGCTTAATTTCCCTACTCTGTGGGAAATGCAAAATCAGGTTCTCTTTTCAATTGTTGTTAGACATAATGATTCAATATCAGATTCTCTTATCAATTGTTATTAAATATAATTATATGCTTTTAAAAAGAGACATTTTTATAATGATGCATCACATTTTAAGTGACTCAAAAATGGTTTGCTACATGAATAGAATGATCTAAACAGCGTCAGTGCGGGCAGTTGGGAGATTCTGGCACCAAAATATTCCAAAGTGGCTCTAAGGGAGCTCTCATTTAGCATGTGAAAGGCCAATAGATTGAGGGTTCTGAAGCTGATATTTGCCACATACAAGGTGAGTATCCTCATCTTGCCTATGATGAAAATCCCTCTGACTCTCTGTTTCATTCTTTTATATCTCTCTTTTTCTGTTTTCAGGAAGTCATATAAAAGGTTTTTTGTTTCATTTCAGCAAATATTTTATATTCTTGATACTTCAGGAAGAGTTGTGTTATGAAGAAAGGTTTCAAGCACTTTAAAATGAAGCACCTTCTTTAAATGTAATTTAAAACATTAATGTTAGCAGATATTAAATACATTTTACAGAATGCATTTGCAAATTAGATACATCTTTCATTACTCATCTTTTCAATCTCCAGAGTTATATGTAAATACACTAACTGAATTCTGGTAAAACTTCATCTTGCAAGAGAAGCTGCCTCTAAGTCAGATAAGGAAAAAGAATAAAATTTATTCCATCATGAGAAAGGAAATCAAACAATTGTCCAAACTATGTTTTAGTTCTTCAGGTAACGGATGGCAATCCATGGCAATCCAGGTCATATAAGAGGTGAGGATCATCTCCATTTTGTTTCTCTGCTGTATGACACAGGTTGGCTAGGTCATCATCTAATGACCAACTAATCACCATCTTGGTTGTGCATGGATAAATTATGTTCAGAGATATGCTGGATAAAACTTAAAGTATGTGAAGAGTATGAATCTACTTTCTAATCTCAACCTATGTGATCTTAGAGAAGACTGTAGATGCTGAGAATTACTCTGAGTGCTTTCATATCTCACTGTTGATGCTGTTCCTTGCCAAGTTCCATTTTACTGAACTGCATGCTGTGATTTAATGATTTTGTATAAGCTTAAGAAAACAAGGAGATGGGTCTGCATACAAACAATGAAAAGGAGACGTAAGAATGTTTTCTACGGCATCTGCTTAGACTATCTGATCAGGTTTCCTAGTTTGGGGGAGCTATTCAGTTGCCAAGAGAGGTTGAGACTTGGAGGACTTTTCATAGTAAAGTTTTATGATGATAGGTTGACCTGTAGAGAAAGATAGGAAGCATTTCAGCCTTTTTACTGATTCTTGAAATTTTTAGGAGCAGCTTAAGAAAGACTCCAATAGTTTGGTGATACATGTATCTGCACCTAATAACTATCTAACTGGTAAACGGATTTTGCTTTAATTGCTGTGGTGTGGATGCCTGTGTTAAATATCTTGGGAATAATCACCAGTGAAAATCTTGTGGAAGAGATAGCAGGCTTCTGTGGAAACAAGGAGGATTTGAGGTTCTGCTAAGAATATATTTTGTTTGTGTGTGTGAATGCATGGATTATTTCTTACTGTTTGGCTCTGTTACTCAGAAATACAGAACTTAGTAAAATACAATTCTCAGATAATGGAGAAAGCAAAAGTCACACCTACATGCAAGAAGTATAAAATTAGCATAAATGTAGATTTCAGTAGTTAATGTAATGGAAAAAAATAGAATTAAATCTATTTGAAACAAAACTGTGAATCAAATATGATATTTTGTTTTGAAAAAAAAAAGTATCAAAAAAATAAAATTAGGCTGATTTATGAACATCATGCAAAGCCTATTCATTACCAGATTTCTAAGAAAGCCCAGTTTAGCATCATTTTTATGTTTCAGTTTAAGTGAAACATTTTCTTTCAGTTTCCAGAGTACATGATAGGATGCTTACATAATATTACAAAAGAATTAATGGTTCATAAGTACTTCAAATTTTGTATTTATGGTTGAAGAAGCCTGACTGACTATAGAATGAGTTACATTTTATACTCATCTGGTTGGTGTATGGAGCTGGAATGAAACATGAGCAATTAAAAATTGAACAATTAAACTGGGTTTTTTAAATGTAATAGTAAAGAGATAAATCTTGTTTGAAGTGTACAAATAATGTAATTTATTTTGCAAGACTGACATGTGAATAATTGCAGCTCCCATTTCCCTAGTGAAATAGATTCCGCATACATACCACTCTGTTGTGCTCTGCAACTCGGCTCTTTTCCACGCTTTCACCATCTAACTCTAACCTGCACACATCAATGTGGAGAAAAAAATTCCCTTCAAAGCAAGTCATCCACACAAACAGTCTTATTTGAAAGACTTTGAGGACGATTAGTTCCTTAGGCTATATTCCTATTTAAAAAGGTACAGAGAAGAATATACAATAGTCAGCAGCATGCATGAAAATTAAAAACAGTGAATTTGATTTGATCTCAACAAACAGATTATGCACTCTGTAAAAAGTATATTAAGCATATAATTATAAACATTAATTTACACTTTGAATTTATATCATTAAAATAGTATTTTTCCCTTAAAGCCAGAAGCCATGTGCAAACCTCCCAAAGATGCATTTTCTTCTTAGTATTAAATATTTATTGATTAACCAAAAGCAAAAAAGGAAAAGAAAAAACCCTTAAAACTCTCTTTGAACCCTAAGGAGCAGTTATGGTCAGAAAATTGATTGACTATAAAAGAGTTGTTTTTATGACAGCTTTGAATAGAGTCTAATTACCTTGTTAGCCGAAACAGACTTTTATTGTTTGCACATATTCATATGGTACTCAGCACAAAGGATGTTTTGCATCTTGCTTTGTTTTTCCTTGTTATCTTAGGTCATTTAATGAAGGTGGAGAGAGGTCAGGTAAATAATAAAGCCATCAGAATTGAGATAGTAGTACCAGGCCATGGGATAGCAACCACTTACCCCAGATCAGCAGTGTCTGAGGTAGCCAACCTGGTCATGCTATGTGCCAATTACTGAGGTCATGTAAAGCACTACAGCAGAGTCCAGTAACCAATGGCTTTTTATTTAATTTAACTTTCTAACTAATTTTTTTCAGGGATTATTTCCTTATAGGGTTTGTTTGTGGTCACACTATGCTTTGTTCAATCCATAGTACTTCACAGTAATATTTCCTGTAAAAAATGAGCTGGAGTAATGGCATTGCATGTCCTAATGTTCACTGACTCATGTAACAGAGATAGTTGTATTTCTAATTTGAAATGGAATTCATATTTTTTTAAGAAATCTGTATGCTAACTTGCAGCATTTGAACATGCCCTCTTGCCCAAGTCTAGAAACAAAAAAGCTAACTCAGTTAAGAAATTATTCTGAAATAGAAAGCATTCAATACCATAAAGCAATTTGCTATACAAATTATAGTCTTTCTCATTTAGACTGGCTTATTTGCTCAGAAAAAGTGAGTACTTCTTTGAAGTGCTTTGATAAACGTTATGTGCCTTTGGAAAACCAAGGTTTCCATACAAAGGTAGATTTTCGGCTCAGTTTCTTCCATTAATCTCTAAAAGGGGTCTTGTGTGAAGCGATAGTTCTGTGATATGTCTGAAGTAATTCCTATTACATTATCTGAGAGAATTTGGACTGTTCTTATAGCATATTGAAATATTCATAGTTCATTAATGAAACCTGAGTTATCTATGAACAACAAATTTCCAGGATGCAAATACATGTGGACTGGCCTGTTTTAGAACTAAAACTGGATTCTGATGCCCATGTCCCAGTTCTGTAATAACTTTTTTCTTGATCTTTTTGGTAGATAGCATTCCTTGAAGCGACCAAAAGAGTCAGAAATTCAGAACAAAAATTCACTAATAATTTTAATATTTCATTCACAATCAAAGTTCCTCCTCAGATGATTATTGTTTTATACTTTTAATACGGAAAAAAAAAGGAACAGAAATGTTTATTGTTGTTTGCATATTATCAAAATAAATTGAAATATATTCTTTGAAATTTAGTATGTGCTGCTAATTTTCAGAATAAGAACTTTTTAAAGAGGGTTTTTTTTTTTTTAAAAAAAAAAAGAGTGATCTTTTTAAACATTCACTGATAGAAATTAACATTGATCAGAAGAAGCAAATGATTAAAAACTGATCAAGAGATGGATTTAGGCAACAGTCTACAAATTTATTAAGAGTCAGAGGAAAATTCTTTAGCCTCAAAAAAGCAAATGTCTGGGTCCAGAGCAAGATTCCATGTCATACACAGAGATCTCTTTATTAAATTATCTTAAGCTTCTTATGTAGAACCCTATTCTTATTTCAGTTCCTTTGTCCTCTTCCTTGAAGTGGATAAAAAAATGAAATACGCATGAGTGGTAGAACCTTAAGATTCATCTTTCTCAGTGTTGACCTGGTAGTTAATCAGTCTCTGTGGGTCTTTACTGTCGGTGGACACTGATGATCAGGCAGACTTTATTAGAAAGCATCCTCATATTTTCTGCAGTGGTAAGTTTCTAGACATGCTGTACTGTGTTTCCCCAGTGCTGAGAAGGAAATGAAAGCTTTAGACTTCTGTTGGCCCAGGAAAAAAAGAAAAAAAAGGAAAAAAAAGGAAAAAAAAGGAAAAAAAAATCCATCTCTCCCTATCTTCTCTAAAATGAAGAGTTAGGAAAATAAGAACTGTAGGACATAGGCCACCTTTCACATGATGGGACTATGTCGCTACAGGATTTCAATATGCAAAATGCTGCAATGGTTTTGTTTTTATTAAAAAACATTCTGAAATGTAGAATTCTGGAACTCAACACAGTATAGCAATTATCAATTCCAGTGCATTTCATGACACATTACCCAATTTCAGTGTCTTAATATCTGCCAAGAAGGACAATGGTGTTCTAATAAGAAAAATGCACTTGCTGACATTTATCAAATATTTTTATATATTCATTCTTTGTACATGAACGCAACAACTACTGTCATTGTTCTCTCTTGTTCCCCTCTCTGCACCTCACTGCCAGCTCGCCAAGACAGTGGGATCCTGACACCAAATAAATGGGATTTAGCCGTCAGCAGTAGAAGCAGTAGAACGGTGCTGGTGTCTCATGTTGTTAGCCCAAAACCTGAGAAGGAGAAAGAAAAGAGGCAGCCCTTTAAGAAGTCTGAGGAGATGTGGGACCCAGGTCAAAATCTCAGGATTGCTGCAATGTGGCTTCAGTTTCTGGTCATAGTCTCAGGAGATCAGAGGTCTCTGTTTTCTGTTATTTTTTGTGAACTCGTTGAATCCAGGTATTTGGTCTTCTTGGCAGGTTTTTCTGTGAACTGTTGGAAAGGGCAGAAGGCCAGGCACACCTATAGGGAAGACAAGGAGAAGGAAAAGAGCAAATTCCCCCACTCTCTTGACCCCACACTGGATGCCTGCTCTGCTGCTGCATGGGTTCTCAAGGCTGACCTCAGCTGAGTAAAGGGGTACCAAAGCCCTGGGGCTGGGCTTCTGGCATAGGGATTCTTGCAGAGTAACTCTCCAGAGCTTCCTCTGGGAAAACTGACATCCAAAAAGGAGAGAGAAGTAAAAAGACAACTGTTGAAAAAAAAAAAAAAAAAAAGCATAGTAAAAAGGTGGGGGGAAAAATGTAAGGAGGTAAAAAGCTTTAAAACATGGAATCATTTTCTAAGTACTCTCTATACTTAAGTAGCTGTCAGTGAAGTGAGGCAGAGCTAACTGCATAAGCCAGGATATAAACCTGTAAGGGATGATTGCAATTGATGCATTCCAAAAGACATTTATTTTGAAAGGAAAGAAGAAAAAGAGAGAGGTAAAAGTTTAAGTACAAGTGCTTGATTTTTTTTTAAAGTTAAAATATCAAGTTTTATGTGTTTGTTTTAGAAAAGAGATGAAACCCAGGGGTAAGAAGTAAGGCTGTTTGATCACTGAACAGTTCTTTAAGCACACAAAGTCAAATGTTCTTACCTAGTAGTAAAATCATTCATAAAAGATACTGCAAAATGTATTGTCAAAGCAACAATGGTGCTAATTAGCTGGAATATCACCAGAAAGTCTTCTGGAAGGAGATGCTTTGGTTGGGACTTACAAAGATAGTTATTCGTAACAGTCTTGGTTGTAAGCTTTTTGTGGGTTTTGTTTGTCTGTTTATATGGTTTCTTATCCCTATAGGTAGAAAAGAAGGATGAATAACCAGTGTCAGTCCTACGGATATTGTTAGCTGTATAATGCATAGCTTTGATCTGTTTGGATTTTGGTTTGATTTGGGTTTTTATTACCATATCGCAATATGAGAAAAACGAAAGTTAGGATAGTTTTCTCTTGAAGTCAGTTGCTATGGCTGAAGTTAAAAACATAAGAAAATAGGCACCTGGATAAAAAGAGAATGTAGGTACAGTTTAAAGTGTGTGTGTGGTTTTTTTGTTGTTGTTGTTTGGTTTTTTTTTAATCCTATATTAATTTGAATTAAAAGTGTTAATGTAATTAGACTAATATGTGTTTGTCAGGATCCTTAGTCATAGGAAGTTCCTCTTCCAATATCACTATTTTGAATCTATCAACCCTGAGCTAGGTGTGTGGAGCTCTATCTGTTCTGCCTGTGAGACAATTTTATCTAGATTATAATAAGACTGCTTGTGCTGGACATCCCAAATCAATCCGAAGGCAAAGTAGATTGTGCTTTCACTTTGCCTGAATTCAGCTGAAAATCAGATCCATGTCTAAGTTAACTGTATGCAGAAACACGGTGGGTCA
This sequence comes from Melanocharis versteri, assembly GCA_013397845.1. Lineage (NCBI taxonomy): Eukaryota > Metazoa > Chordata > Aves > Passeriformes > Melanocharitidae > Melanocharis > Melanocharis versteri. The sequence goes on from VZTG01003997.1 coordinate 45,683, forward strand.
CTTTGTGGGCTACTTAGCTCTCATGAATTGATTTGCCAGAGCTAAAGTAGCTTTACATGGCCTATTTTTACTGCCAGGGTTTGCTGGTATCTTATATTGTGTGATCAGTGTGAGCTTTGGCTTCAGAGTCTTCTCTTAGCTGAGGCTCTATTAAATGTTACTCTGATGCATTCTATGAGTTGGGGGAAAGCAAAGAGTGCAACTTATGTGAATTTTAAATCTATTTGAATTTCTACAAATCTCTGAACTTTCCTGTGTTCTTACGGATGGATCCATCTCTTCACTCACCTGAATTGAATGAAGTTGTATTCTCCTTCTATACAGATACACTATGTAACATACTATATTCCATAAATTTCATGTACACTTTTGTAAATTTTATTCACTTTTTTTAGATAGCCACATTCCATATTCCACATCTATACTTTTGATCATCTTCCATGAGTAAGCTCTCACATGGGCAGGTGAAAGGTTTTGGTAAAAGATAAAAAGAGGTAATTATTCCTGTGACCATGAAAGACCAGCAAGGGAAAAAGATACTTGCACAGGTTATATAGACTCATTTCTTCTGTTACCAGAGGTGAATCTCAAAAAAAATCCACATTATACTATATGCATTTCATGATTTGTTCTTCTCCCACTTTGTTGTTCAAACTTGATCTGTTTGTAAATACTTTTTGTTTTCTTTTTTGGGGGTTTGAAGTAGTCTTCATTTGATTTTTGTTCACAGCAAATATCCAGGGCTGCATACCTTTCACTTAGTATTTAAAGGTGAGATTACTCAAGGGCTGGTATCTTTAATGCTCATTCTTCAGACTTGCACATTTTCTTTGAATTATCATCAGTGCTTGAATACAGTGACTGTGTACTTCATCCTCTAGACTTTGCAAATGCTTTTAGAATAAAAGGCTTTAAGAGCAAAAGGAACTACTGTATTTATTTAGGGGTTTGCTTTTATCCTCTGCTTTTCTATAGCTCTGTTAGCCTAATATGTCTTCTTATTGAATCCTTTTAAGAAGCTCTGAAATATCAAAGGTAATCCTACATCTCGTGTTTTGTCAAATCCAATTGATCATAGTGCTAATACTTTCATCTCTGCGTATGACCATCCTTGTAATGCTTTCCTTATACTGTTGTAGGTTTTTTTCAGAGGCGTGATGGGTTAGATTTTAAATGGTTGCTTTGAAACTTTTATCAATTTGTAATCAGAGTAGAAATACTGTACTTCATTGAGGAGGTTAAACATGATCCTATAATTTTTATAATATGAATAGCAAGACTGACTGACATTGAAGGTAAAATGAAATAATAAACTTCTTTTTATTGAATAAGTTTTGTTTTCAGTGTGACACTCAGACTTTTAGTTGCATCCCAAAGGGGAAGTTTTATATGCATGAGAAGTTTTAAGGCTTCGCTGTTTATGGTTTAGGGGTTTGTTTTACATTTTCTCATTTTGCATGATTTTAGGAGCACTAAATTCCAGAATACAATTCCGCGCTTTGAGGGAAAATTTGATCACCATAAACACTCTGGTTAGTGGCCTAAAAATCATTACTTACTACTGGTTTATGATGCTTTTAGGTCTGCTTTTATTTGAGAGATTACTTTCAAGCTATTAAAAGATCTGGAGATTTATTAAGATTTTTGGACACAAATATTTTATTTTGATTGAAAAATATATCATTCACAAATGCTTTTGGCTTGTTGCATCCAGGACAAAAAAAAAACAAAAACAAAAACAAACGATATAAGCATGTAATTCAGTCCTTTTCTGGATCATAGGTCTGGTAAGTCTCTGAGATAGAATAGAAATGTCTCTCTTCTATCTATAGTACTGCATATGCAAATTATGAGTAAAATTCAGTCTTCGCATTTATTTCAATAGAGAGTTTTGCCAAGAGCAGAAGGATAAGATATATCCATGACAAGAAATCTATGTTTGTTCCTTGCTTAGTTTCTAAATTTGATTTTTACCTTTCCTTTCAGAGCAGAAACGGTCTGAGCAGGTTCCTGTAGCAGGAAGCATCAGAATTACCAGACTCTACATCAGCTCTAGACTCTCCATGTCTGGCTTCTAGGCAGGCACAGTACGAATGAATTTTAAATGCATCAGGGACAGACTTTGGTTAGGAATCTTTCTCTGAATAGGACATGTGTCTGTGTAGATTGGAAAGATTCATCTTTCATGAAACCTTTTTCCATATCTGCTCCATCTGAGATATTGTAATTCAAGAAATATATATCTAAGTAATTTTGTATTTATATATATATATATTCTTTTTCTTATGTTGTATTGTTTTGTGTTGTGCATAACAGTTGATTCTGTGGAGCCATGCAGTTAAAAATGGTGTTTCAGGAAATTTGTGAGATTGACCATTGAGATTTAACTAGGCTCAATTAGAATGAAGTTGTAATTATGTAACAGAGGGCAGCATATTCTTAAAGTTCACATTTTGTATAATATTCCTATTATTTCTCTTACGCTATAAATGTTTCTGTTTGGTTGGGGTTTTTTTGTTTGTTCATTTGTTTGTTTTTTCCTCTGTGTCTTGATAAATATTTTAAACTAAGTTATCGGTAGGGAGGGGAATATCATCAAAGAAAAAGATCTCAGAAAGCTTAGTGAACTAATTTGCCTGACATTATGTGGATGTTGTGGTTTGGAAATAAAGCTGTTGCTGTGAAACTACTACTCTATATGTATATCTCTAGGGGCATACAATGGGGAGGGGTTTTTTTCCATAAACTGTTAGTGTGATGCTCTCATGAATTTCCTGAAAATAATCAACAGGCTGTTGATAGCGTTTCCCATAGAAGATTGGCTATTTTGGTAGTCAGTGAACCTGAACAGGGTGTCAGCTGTTCAAAGTGCAGCCTGACTCCAAAGCAGCAGTTAGAGATGTTACTTTTAGATTGTCAGGGAGGATAATACTTTGAGTATGGAATCCAAAGGGTAGTAGTCACTCCTACTAATATATTTTTTTTAATTTTATTTTTATTTTTCAGTAATCATTTCTGTTAGTTGGAAGATTCTTTTCAAGAGTTAAATAAAGATGCTTGAAATAACTGTATTTTTTAATATTCTCATGAAAAGAAGTTTATTGTTAATAAGATACCAAAATCAATGAAGACCACAATACAAAACTATTTCTATATGTCACATAGACCCAACCATATACAACTTTTAATTTTATTTTAATTTTAAAATGATACGTAATTCTTTTGTGAAAGATTATTATTTTATAGATTATGGTAAAAAACACGAGCCAGATACAGAAAAATAGCTCACCCAAATTATCCAAGAAGACAGTAGGAGGTCCGGGAATAGGATCTGACTTTTTAGCATCTCATTCTAGAAGTCTAGTTCTAAAAAATAAATAATTCACTGTCACAGTGAGGAATTTTTTAAAAAATCACTTTTTTCAAAAAAAAGTTTCTATTGGAATGAATTTGTAACTGAAGATTTTGAACATGCATACTGCTTTTCCTTTAGAAAAATCTAAATTAAGTGTTGCACTCTGAGTAGTTAATTTAAATGCGATTATTTAATTCTGTTCTCTCTCTTTATGTGAGATGTATGTGTGTATGTGTGTATGTATGCATGCATGTTCCTGATTGCTTGATCTTGGTTACATTTAAAAAGGTAAGGACATAAACTTTTGTTAAATTTAAGGTGGAAAAAAATATAGTACCAAAGTACACTTAAATCAGAGTGAAGTTTTTCATATTAAGAAACATCAGAAAACTGTAGTTTGTTACATACTGAAATTTTCTTTCATGTTTCAGAAAATGGAACTTTCTTCCTCTGTCTTGGTAGAAAAGATAAATGTTGAAAGGTAGTATTCCCTCTGCCACAGATATTATGAGTTTTGCATAACTCTAATTCTAGTATGTCTGTTACTTTAGAAGGTAAAAAGGCTTTTTTGAAATGAATCAATATTTATACCCCCTGGAAGTCCCAAGCAATTTCTAGAGTGAAGTGAAAGTGTGTACTAAAAAATGTGCTCTTCATGAAATATGAGTCCCTTGAATTGTTTTGCACTGAAATGTTTTCAACACACATTATGCAAAATATTAGTTTTACCAGCAATTTTCCAGTGTTAATGTAGTACTTAGTTAAGCACTTACTGATGTCAAGGACAGGGCTGCAATCAACAAATTCTAAGCACTGTTTTTTTTACAGGAAGTGATGTTCCCAAATAACTAAGATGAGCAAACAGCATTGGAACATTTTCTGGTGCAAACCCAGAAGTTAACCAAAACTTCTGTGATAGCTACTGTTTCAATGATGCATCTGGTTATTTCCTATCTTGCAGCAGTTAGCAAATAGTGAATACATCTTGGCTGTTGACACTTCATTGTATTCTTAACTTGCTTTGGATCATATCCAAAATCAATTGCTATCAATGGCAGTTTTCTGACCTATGTTAAGGAGAGCTGGATCTGGCTCTTAACGATGTAAAAAAGTTCTATCATTTTCCTTAACACTATCTGCCCCACTGAAACACTAAACATTTTCAGGGTTTTCTACTTTTCTCTGTTTCATTGTGAGACATGGCATCTCTATTGACAAATGGCATGGAAATCACTAATAATAGCAATTTATAAGCAACATTCTTTGAATATGTCAAAATAAACAACAAACAAACACAGTGAGGAAATTGATCTTTTTAATAATTTGCCCCTAAATTACTGACAGACACATGACTTTCCATCTATAAAACAGATTTTTGGTGAATTGGGAGGGGGGGGGGGGGGGAAGAAAAAAAAAAAAAA
>VZTG01003997.1:50465-71488 GCA_013397845.1 Melanocharis versteri
GGGGGGGGAGGAAATAAAAAAAAAAAAAACCATATCATTCCACTGTGGAAATGAACAATTCTGAGAACTGAAGTCTCAGTGATACCTGTGCATTTGTCTGTATGGAAGACAAATGCAGGATCTGGCAGCCCTGAGAAATTGTATTTTGAGGATGTCTACTTACAGAAAGACCAGTCAAAACTGGAGATCATTGATGTAAAAAGCTCTTCAGCAGCTCAAGAATACATACATGACATATGATGTGAATGATACAAACCACTTGTTTTTCCTTTGTAATTTAAATGTCAGTCTTCTATTGTCTGGGAGATTTCTTATATTAAACACTCTGCAAATTGCTGCTTGCTACAAGGATTTGTCTAGTGGTAGTGGCTTATATGTTCAGGATTACTAAGAATTAAAATCTTTTGAATTTTTCTCTCTGTCTTCATGAGTAACACTAAGGCTTTAGGTTTGTGCCTGACTGACACCCTGAAAGGCATTTTGTTCCAAGTTTATGTAACATGCATAATGCGTTCTCCATGATAGCTTCCTTTGTCCTAACTTGAAGTCTTGATGGGACATCAATAGGAGAAGTCTTCCTTCCAGATCTTGGTCACTTTGGCTGTGTCTGTATCAAGAAGTGAAACACACCAGGGTCATTATGACGTGGGTGGTGAAACACTGGCACAGGTCTTTCAGAGAGGTGGTAGATGCTCTGTGCCTGGAAACAGTCAAGCTCAGTAGCATGGGGCTGTGAACATCCTGATCTAGTTGGAGATCGTTTCAGGGATGTTGGACTAGATGACCTTTAAAGGTCCCTTCCAACTCAAACCATTCCGTAATTCTATGATTCTATGTCACTGGGGCTAAAAAGCAGAGAACCGCAATGTAAGTAAACTCTCTTAACTTCCAAAATAAAATGGTTTTACATAAACTCCCTGCTGTTCTTTGCTACCTCCTAACACATTCCCATGGGGATAACTTGCAAGAAAACACCGAGGCTGCAAGTGCACTGGACACTATTCTAATTTGCAGTATGAATGACTGAGCCCAGTGCCCAGGAACAGTCACAGACACTGGGTAATTTAATAGCATAGGCATATTTTTTGTGGCAGCTGTAAGGTTTGAAGTTAATTTGAAGTGCTTACCATATCTTTAAATTGTAGGATTCCATTTATCATACAGGTTGGAAAACAGTGTCAGGACACTTCCCTGTCTGGATCATCAGTGGACTCCAGCTACAGGCGTGACATGACAATGCTCCTGTGTCTCCTCATCTAGAAATAAAGATACCAGATTGAAACTGAGATCAATGTTAATACTAGGAGTAGCATCAAGGCAGTTGATTCCACCAAAGATGAAACCTAGCACAATTAAAGTATGCCTAATAAAGTAAAGTTAGTTCTTGCTCCTGAGGCCACTTAGGTGGAATATAGAAAATTATGCATATCTTCATATGGAAAGCTGAGCCATAGTACCTTTCCAGTTGAGAGATGCAAATGCATCTCTTGACAAATGAATGAAAGCTAGCTCTGAATTTGTTGTGTGAGATGCTGTAAATGATGTAACTGCAGAACTACAGAGCTCAGTTTAGCCAGCTCCCCTCTTTGGCTGTCCTGTGAATTTCTCTTAAGAAAATCAAAAAAGGAAAAGAAAGCCTTTATGCTGACTATTTGATAGATTATTGAGTGTTGTAGCAAATACAGACTGTATAGAATCAAATATTTTTGTGTTATATGTAGATAGAGTTTGTAGGATATACACATTTTTTGGATTTTGATTTCTGAACAATTTTTTGAAAGACAAAATAGCAAAACAGCACAGTAAAAATGCAAGAGACTCGGCACAGACAGCCTATTTGCTGCAAGAAAAAATGCTTTTGGTGTACACTGAATATGTGTTCAAGCATCTTGTTCTTGTTTTTAGTTATGCTGCCTCAAGACCTAAACCAGTACAATGTTGGAATGCTTTATGCTTGCCACTTTCACAGTGCTATTAAAAAATGTCATGTTGTCATCTCTTGCTGCTGCAGAAAGTCACAAATCTGACTGACGTAATTCAGATATTGTTCCTGGGCCACAACTGGGAGAATCTTCATATTTAATCTTCTTCGTCTAGCTCCTTGTGTTCTAACCCTACTGTATTTTAGCCCTGCAAGAAATACCAGCTTTAAGATATCTCTGCTCTATGGATATATGAACAACAAACTCTTTGCTTAGTATTAAGGATAGCAGTATTTTTAAATGTAGATTTTCCGTGTGCCTTTTTACAATCAACGTTGCAGTAATATTTTTGGTAATTGCTGTATCCCTTTTTGGAACTCACTCATTGGTATAAAATGCTCTTGTCAAATCTCAGTCTTAATAGAACCAAAACCTGAGATCCTTCATTCTGTCAAAATCAACAATAAATGCAGTCTTACCTGTTCCGAGTAAAGGGGAGGGATCAAGTTCTTCTACCTGCCAGCCATACTTAATACAAAACATCCCAGGATCCTATTATTCATCCTGGCTGCAAAGGGCATATTGCTAATTCATTTCATTTGGTGTCCACCAGGATCCCCAAGTTCTGGTTGCTACAAGCATACCTGGGGTTGTTCCTCCCCAGGCACAGAACTTGCACTTCCCTCGTTTGAACTTTGCAACATTCCTGCCTGCCCATTTCCCCAGCCAGACCGGGTCCCTCTGGATGGCTGCATGACCCTCTGGTATATCAACCACCCCTTCCAATTTTGTGTCACCTGCAAACTTGCTGACAATAACAGTTCAGTACAGAACACGATCAATCATCTTGATCAGGATTGGAGCCCAAACTGATCCCTGGGTACACTTCTAGTTACTAGCCTCCAACAAGGCTTTGTGCCACTTTCCACCATCCTTTGGGCTGGCTATTCATCGAGTTTCTGATCCTCCTCACCATCTGCTCATCCAGCCCTCAGTTCAACAGCTTCTCTATGTTGATCTTGTGAGATCTTTTCTGAAGTCAAGGTAGACAGTATCCACTGTTCTCCTCTCATCTGTCAAGCCAATCATTTCACCACAGATGTCTATCAAGTTGATCAAGCATTACTTCCCCTTTTTAAATCCTGATGACCTGCTTGTCCTTCATGTGCCTGGAAATGGAACATCGGGAATTGGAAACCGAGTTATCAGTAATAAAGGGTTTAAATACAGAGGTGATACTATATATCTGTTGCTTCACATATTGCACAGTGACAGATGGGGAGATTAGAGGTAGTTTTTAGTGGGAGGTGTTTTCTCTATTTTTAATTTACACACAGTATGTGAATTAAATTATTTATTACAGTAAGAAGAAAAGTAAATTGCAACTGGAAATGGACATATGATTGAATTCCTTAAATTGAATTGGGGTGGGTTGTGTTAGCACAATGTGCCATTCACATTACAATCACTGTTATGAGAATGAATTCATGTTGTTCCATACTCTGGTCTCATTACAACCTTTTTATTTCCACATAACCATACTGACTTGTTGGGGTGAACAATAACAAACCGTGTTAATGCCAATTCCATCTCTCTTTAATTCCACTGACTTCATTTGTCCAGTGCCTCATGCTTACAGTGAAGGGCATAGAAGGATAAAATTGTGTAAATAAGAGGTGAAAGTCTGACCTTATTTAAGTGAAGGGGAATTTAGCCATGGCTGTCTTTGTAGTTGAAATTGTTTCTGTTATTTCAGGGCAGTGCTGATATGAAGGGAAAGATCTTAAATGAAATCAAGTTGAAAACCATTTTAATTTTACATTATACTTACTTAGGAATTAATAAATCAGACAAACTTTGCAATTATTTTTAAAATAAGCTCTAAAAGAACCCCAAACTTACTTTATTTTGATTTCAGTTTCTTAAATTGTTTATCATTGGAATTAAAATACAGTAAGGAACAAAGCATTAAATATATATATATATGTATAATTAATAATATTAAGATGGGAATGTTTAAGATTCAGGTACACTTTTAATTTGTAAACTAAAATCTCTAGGATGACAACATTTACTTTATAAAATAACATAAAAGTAACATTATGTTGGTTTCAGAAAAGGTAACAGATGACATAATGACAAACCAGGCATTTATTTTCTGAGGCTGCTTTTTCACATAGCTGGCATGGATAATTTGCTCAGAAAATAAGATATTGACAAGATTTTTTTTTAAACAGGTCTTCCCCTGTCTTTGCTAGCCGGCCTTGTCCATCTTTCTCCACTCTAAAATAATGAAGAAATATGCCATGTTCCTCAGATTTTTTAATACAGAGGATCTGCATTATTTCTTTACTGAGTGTTTCTTTACATATTCAGGAGGAGTTACTTGCTTTTAAATAAAACAACAACAACAACAACAACAAAACCTATCCAAATTGTGATATTTCTTTCCCATATTTATATATCTTCTATTGGCAACAGTAAATAATGAAGTTAAAGACCAGATTTCTTCCTTGTAACTGTATGAAATTAAGGTCCATAGTCTATACCTAGAACTGTCTGCAGTTTGAATTACCATTCTATGTTTTAAATCAATCTGTAGATGGTCATAAACTTGGTGTAAAAAATAATTTTCATTTAGGTAGCTATTCAATATTTATCTTATGGTCTAAAGGTTAAATGTAATAAATAATTATTAGGAGTTGCACTGTATACTGAGTTGAGGAAAAGGTGTTTACAGTGTGATTAAAAAAAGGAACATAGAATGACCATATTGTTTATAGGACCAGCTAGCATACATCCATGTCTGATTGACGTGAACTTTTACCTATGAAATTGTGATAGCTGTATTTCCAGCTCTTCTCTCATTTATGAAATGAACAGATTTATCCTATAATGGTATTGCAGGATAAGCCTCTTTTTGTTAAGTAATACATCAACTCACTCAGGCTTGTGTCTGTTCTCTTCCCACTGATGAGTCCCACCTTTTAGTTGACCTCACCCAGAGCAGGACTTCATGGCTGTTTAAAGGCAGAAGTAGTAGGGACTGAATGGCCAATTTCTTTACCCTGGGAATATGTGAGAAAACATTTTATTGATGAGTAAGTGGCCTGCTTTCAACCTAGATCAGTGAGAGGGGGTGCGGCCAATGCATTATGTGATTCAATACCACCTCGTGTCATTATCAGGGGTGGGGAAAAAGGTACTCTCTCTTCCCAGAAGAAGAATGTGCTTTTCCAATGGAACCACTGTGGCAGAGAGAGTGATGCAGTAATGCTGGTCCTGACTGGAGGGAGCAGTTTGGATCGCATGGCTGCAGTCGGGTTGAGCTCTGCATTCTCTCTTTTGTACACTTTTGTTAATAACATTGTTGCCGTTATTGTTCCTTTTCTTAACTCACTGCTTTTCCCAGCAACTTGTTCTTACCTCAGCCCGTGATGTTTCCCTTTTGTGTCTGCACTTGTCCTATGTGGTCACCCAGGGGTGCAAGAGGGGAGGAGGGGAAGAGAGTAAGCAGCCTGTGGTTTTGGAGTCTTGAGGGGAGGGCAGCACTAAACAGGGAGTATGGTTCCTAAACCATGACAGTAGCACATCTCAGTGAAAGGAAATTTATGAAGTTTTATTCCTCATCTTCTACTGTTTCCCCCAACCTGAGTCACAGATGAAAAAAATTTACATAATATTTACAAAATTATAAAAATCTGGATAAGACTGCTTTGATGAAAGCAAAGACACGTAAAAGCTTGACAGGGAAAGACAAAGCACTTACAAAAATATGTCTTTTCAAAAATATAAGTTTTTTTCTCTTTCCGTGTCTCCTAAAGTAAGCTTGTGGCAAAGAATGGTGGGATTTTAATCAGCTAATATTAATTGGCTAAAATTTTGACATCTGATATTAACAAATTTTCTATGATGCTTTCATAATTGAAGGGGGAAGACAGATGTCAAACAAGATGATGAGTCTCATTTTGAGAAAGATGTGTGTGTTCAGATGGAAGAAAACTTACTGACATTATGCTCTAATAGTGGACTATCAGGTAGCCTAAATTAGAGGGCAAACTCAATTAAATAAACCACTCATGAGAGCCTTGAGTTGCAATGATATTGCAAGGCATACAAGTATGGTGCAGTATTCTTTAAAACGTGACTTTTAGTTGTGAAAATGCTGAAATTCTGAGAGCTTTAGTTTTAGTTAGGATGTTGTATATCACCCTTTCTTCTTATGAATCATTCCATCTAAGCGTACCTGTGTGTCATGGTTTAACCCCAGCCAGCTCACCTCCCTAACACATGGATCAGGGAGGAAATAGGAAGGGTAAAAGGTAGAGAACTCGTGGGCTGAGATAAAGACAGTTTTATAGGGAAAACAAAAGCTCCACACAGAAGCAAAGCAAAACATGGAATTAATTCACTGCTTCCCAAGGGCAGGCAGGTGTTCAGCCTTTTTCAGGAGAGAAGGACCCCATCAAGCAGAATGGTTATTTGGGAAGGCAAACACCATCACTCAAAATGTGAGTGACCCTTCCTCCTTCTTCCCCATGCTTTACACATGGAGCATGGTTCCATATGGTCTGGAATATCCCTTTGGTCAGTTTGGGTCACCTCTCCTGGCTGTCTCTCCTCCCAACCTCCCATGCACCCCTAAATTCCTTGCCATTGTGGCAGTACAAAAAGCAGAAAAGGCCTTGGCTCAGTGTAAGCCCTGCCCAGCAATAACAGGAACATCTCTGTATTATCAACCCTGTGCTCAGCACAAATCCAAAACCCAGCCCCATACCAGGCACCGTGAAGAAAATGAACTCCACTCCAGCTGAAATGAGAACAATGTGTATATCACATATTTTAGCAATGCATTATTAAGATGTTTCTCAAGTTACTTATATGTGTGTGTGTGTGTGTGTGTGTGTGTGTGCATGTGTATGTGTATTAGGAATGCCTTTTTCACTTCTCTCTTACTTGCACAAGTAAGGACAGTCGCTTGCAGAAATGTATGCAAGGTCTGGCCCACAATCTATTGGGTTGCAAATTTCATATAAATAGTCTCACTTGGTTCACTGGAACCACTTCCTGTGAGAATGCAGTGAAAAAAGTTGAAGCATGGGGTGTATTTCTTTAATGAAATCTGAGGGATACATCCCGTGTTGTTCCTTTGGTCTCTCAAACTTACTGTTTGCTGGGCATGATATTGTAAAGAACATATTTGGGCAGCTCGCCTGCAGTTATTCTCTGTGCCCTGCTATGCTGCTACTGGTATTTGAGCTAATTAGGACTAACTCAGATACGTCTGTGTGAGTTTCAACCATTCCCAGTCTGCTTGCTGTTGAGGATAAAATCACTCATCATTTCTGGAACATGAATATTTGCGTCTGATGTTTTACAAAATGTGATACTCCTGAGCTTTGTGCTTTGGGACCTGCATGAAAAGATTGTTAATGTATATAATATCAAGTGGAAGTGAAGTGACTGGAAATATGCCTATTAGTATTGAGAATGAAGCATAGAAAGAGACAGCACTGTGCTACAAATTAAAGGGTACAGACGTCATCACCGTTGCCATAGCTTTCCTGTGTGCTTCAAAAAACAGTTTGGAAAAATGATGCATACAAAAAGGAAGATAATTTGCTATGTGAGCAAGTAAAGGATGAAAAATTGAGGTGAAGGTAGACATAAACAGTGGGAAAGCCCCAATCACTTGAAAAACAGGCAGATATTTAGAAAGGCCATTTCCACAAGTATTTTAACTGTTGTAAGAGTGACTGAAATACTGGGAAAAAAAAGTTGGAATAACAACATAAACTTACTTTTAGAAATTCTCAGTTACAGTCAACATTGCCTATGAATTTCTGTCGTGGTAAATCCATAGTTACACACAGGACTTCTTCCTGGCCCATCCTACCCATTATTTCATTATTATTTTGTTCCATGCTTTGGAAAAATGATTCAGGGTATTGGAGAAGTGTTATGAGTGGATTTATCATTAATCTCACATGCGTATTTTCCTGAATTGGAAAATAAATGATTCAAAGTACAGACACTTCCTTTTATTTTCAGGTGTTGATTGTGAATTCAAGACTTTATATATCTTTTATCTATACAGAACTTTTTCTTTTTTCCTGAAAAAGTAGCATTTTGAGAATTAATGGTCAATGATACAGTACAATAAATTGCTCCATCATTGCAACACACTTCTTGTGCAAGTTCTTACTTAGAGGTTGTTCCAAGACATGTATTTTGCCACTGTTTACAAGACAGTACATAATTACCTTCTCTGAGTGTATGCCTGTATTTAATTATTTTCTAAACCAAATTAAAACAGTTTCATCCTGGTATCATGTTCATGGAGATCAGGATTATTTATTATTAATACAGTGTTTTCTTCAACAAATTAATATTTTATTCTTAATATTGTCGTAAATAAATAATGTGTACCTTTTTATCATTAATGACATAGGACAAATATGCTTTCGGTTGATTGCAAATGCGCTGCTGTGCAAATGTCAATGAGATAGAGAGAGTTTATTTTATGCCATTTTCTATAGTTTTAATTAAGCAATAAAAGAAGACATCCAAAATAATTACATACAGTTTCCTGCTTGAAGAATATAAAACTAAAGCCTATGCAAACAAAAAGAGCACTAGAGAAAGAAAACTGACACTTTCCTATTTAGCCTAGAATAACCTTAGGTACTTTAAAATATTAGCATCAGCAAAATTCAGAACGTATTAACAAATTTTAATTAAAGATGAGGTGATATGTAAAGCTAGTTCACTTGTAGTTCCCAACATCTAAGAACCAGTATTTGCCTTACCTTGATAACCACTCATTTAACTTACAGCATTGAACTACACAGCACTGCCTAGTTTTTGACACAGATTTAGGTTAAATAAATAAATAATAATCATTGTTTAAAAGAACTTGGTTCCTTAAACAGTAATAGGGTTTCTATCAACAGCACTTTTGAGCTTCATCCTTGCTCAACAGCAACCAAATATAATTATGGAGACATATAAATAAAATCCACATCTTCCTTTTAGAGCTGAAATATATTGAAGAAAAGGAACACAAAATGAAGCTGCAGTAGCTTATATGTAACCCAGCAGCATATGGGAAGAAACTCAGGGCTTCTGGTCTGAATCCTTGACATTTTTATGTCTGTTGCATAAACAAAACTTGTCTTCTCGATGTTGGGTAACATCGCAGCTGAGCCAGGCACTTTGCTTTCTTGGCCACTTTTCCTATCTGCTATAAGTCCTTTCTGCACAGTGCTCTGAATTTAGGTGAGAGTGATCTGTGGCCTTACTCCAACAGGCTGACCTAAGCAAAGTAAACCTAACTAAACTTCACAGGCAAAATGCAGCATTTGTTTCTGTCGTGATACGCTCATATCATCACCGAGCATCCTTCTCAAGAGTCCTGCACTTATGTATGTGATCTGTTATGAAAGTTTTGTGATCGTTACTTTTTTGTAACAACATAAACCCCATTCTATCACAGGAACTAACCAAAAATATAATCACTGGATGAAATCAGAAATTTAATAGTTTCATCCTGATTACAGTGTACTGTAGGAGCTCTTCCCAGTCAATTTGTTTCTTACTGCTACAGAATTTTGAGGTCAGAAGTGGTAAGTTGCTTGCTGTTGTAAGTGATTGGATTGGTAATCATGTGTATTATTTGCAAAGCTTGCAAATGATGAAACCATAAAATTGTTTTATTAATATCAAAATGCTGCCAATAAATGCTTTTTTCCACCTTGTCATTTCCAGGAAATCTTTTCCTGAATATGCATCTTAAATAAAGTTTAAAGGGAGAATTAATTTTAAGAAGATGTAGAACTCAGAGAGAGAGAAAGCAATTAATTTTACTTTCAAATTCTTGCAGAAGCAAAATATTTTTTTTATTATTCTTTTTTGAAATAACAGTTTTGGTTCAAGTTCTTTTCAGGTTCTTAGAGCTTGGGAAGCAGATAATTTTCCAAGACACAGAATCTGCTTCCCAAGCTTTAAGAACCTGAAAAGGTGTAGCTATTCTGAAGGTAATTAAATTTCATTTTAAGGGCATCTCGAGACAAGGGGATAACTAGTGAGAGAAATGCACTGAGTACAGGAGTGAGAGTTCCTCTGTTACTGCTGAACATTACAGCACGTATGCAGGGTTTGAAATTGTCAGGGGCCTTTTTACACCTGCCCGTCTCCTCTGCGTTCTCATTGGGGCTTTCTGTACTCTCGGATTGTTTACGCACTAGTCAGTGAGCTACAGTATTGAATACAAAATGTCAATGTTGGCATAAAGTGCAACTGGAACAAGCATTTAACGTATCAATGGAGCAGAAAGCAAAACTTCTCAGAGAGGGGCAAAAGTGATCTCAATTTGACCTGATTGTATATCTTCTAGATTTGGTACAGCTTTCAGTGTTTTGTTGTTGTGGGTTTTTTGTTGTTGTTGTTGTTGTTTGTTTGTTGTTGTTTGTTGTTGTTGGTTTGGTTTGGTTTGGTTTGTTTTTTTTTACTTTGTTCCTAGTCTGCATGGAGCATAAAGTACTTTGAACGTTTGTGTAATCATTTGGAGCTTTTGATTTGGATAGGTATGTGTACTGTACTTGCTAGATTCTAACATAATTCAAAACCAGTCCCCAGGTTTGTATCAGTTGTGACACAGAGAATAGTTTTTGCTCTTAGATAATTCTCTTCCTGGATTTAGCTTGGATACCTCACATCCGCAGTCGCTGTCCTAAATTCCAGACAATGATGAATCTCTTATAGCCTTAAGGAAAAAGTCTCCCTAACATCAGTATCATACAATAGTATTATCCTGTATTCTCCTGTAGTCCTAATGTAGAAATGTCTGCTTTCCTGGAATCATTTGGGGTTGTAAACAAAGCAAAACTGAACTAAAACAAAGTGGGAAAAAAAAAGTGATTAAACAGAGGTTATTTGGAGAGCAGAAAGCCAAGGTTTAGGAGGGAAGTTTATTTGTCTATTTTTTTACTTACAGTTGGAACTAAATATGTGAGCTAGATCTAGTCATATGGAGAGCATGTTTTCTGTCAGATTCCCTAGATGCAAAATGAGCCAGGCATAGAAATCCTAATGTCACTATCATAGGACAGCCTTTGCATTTAGTTGATCCAATTTTGAGTACAGTATCTACATCAAATGAGATACCAAATAAATTACAATTTTCTAGTTTCTTGACCCTGCTTTTATGCTCATGATTGCTTTTAAGATTTTTGCCAGTATCTAAGAACATTGTGTCTGTTTAAAAAAAAAAAAAAAAAATTATGAAAGTGCAATAAGTTTTCCTTTTCAGGTTGTTTTTTTGGGGTTTTGGTTGGTTGGTTGTTTTTTTTTTTTTTTTTTTTTGGTGGGTTTTTGTTTGTTTGTTTGGTTGGTTTTTTAATTTGTGGATCCTTTGGCAAACTGAGTGGCTGTATAATACACAGTAGGACTAGCACTGCCTGCCCTCCGGTGGTATGTTAAATTCTTCACTGGAATCTCATGATCATTTGCTGAACAATCGCCATAATTGCCCCATCTGCTTCCATTTCATTCTAGTTATAAGCATCTTTTCCCTTAGTCCTCTCCCCTTTCTCTGCTCTCCATGGCCTCAGGCAGGTCACTCGCCCTCTCTGCTAATGCTTTTCCATCTGTAAAATGGGAGTAATGTGAGTTGTTGGAAAGATTAATTAGTGAATTAATATTTGTAAAGCACTTGAAAGATGAGAAGCACTAGATAAAGGCTAAGTAGTGTAATTATTATTCTCAGAAGTGCTTTCATGAACAGGGGAAAAAAAAGATGCAGGGTTTCGGCAAACTGATTAATATCAATATAGGTGGTTCTGGAGACAGATGAACTCAGGCTAGTTGTCTTTGCTAGTAAAAAGACAAATTAACATGAATGAATATGTAGTGTTTGTGGTTTTTACCCACTGTTTTTAACAGACAATATTAATATTACGCATTTCCGTATCAGTCACAAATTACAGCTTGAAAGCATGAGAGAAAATGCAACTGTGTATTTAGGAAGTGAGGCCCTGCACCTTCCAGCTTCCACATTCTTCTACTCTCATTCCATATATGTGAGTGTCTTTTAAACATGCTACTTATTACAGATGCAAATGGAACTCAGAGAGTAACTGAGAATGAATATCTTAAGGTCATATCATACAGTCTCAACTTTTTATTGTGATTATGAGACCATCTTCTCTACCCCCCATCAAAAGCCAAGTAATTTCCTAGTGCTATAATTAAGCCATCTTTCATTCCTCCATACTCACAAAAAGGGAAAAGAGACGCTAATGGCTCAAAATGGGTATGATCACATAATTATACTTCCTGTCCAAAAAAGATATAATTATTAACCTGAACATTTTTTTTTCAAATGTGTCATATGATTAATCTGTCATATGTGGCTAGCGAATTCTGTTCTGTTTAGTCTGTGGAGGCCATATTTTATTACTTAGCTGCTGTCTCAAACCATGCCATCTTCAAAAGAGGTAACAGGTGGCTGTGCTTTGTGAAAGCATATTCTCTTCCAAACATGTTTTCAGAGCAAGATTGTGTTAAAGAAACTCCAAGCATGCTCTGTACTGGTTTTTGGCAGCAAACTGCAGTGACATAGAGTTTAAGATGCCGCTGCTTAATTCCCTACTCAGGATACAATACCCAAGTTTATGACAGACCATGGCCTCTGCTTCCCTGAGTGAAGAGGCAGCAGCTGAGACATGGCTTTTGCTTGGGCTGCCTGAGCTAAGGAGACTGGGGTTTTTGCTCCGATCTCCTCCTGCCACCTTCAGTTTCCTGCTGGCTAGGACTGAGTGTCACATTTCGTATTCTGATCTGATTCTCTGCCTTCTGAGCTTTTAAAATGATGGCATTAATAGATCCAATTGGAAGTAATGACTACAGCATGGAAAAATTAAGAAAACATCTTTGTATATTATTGCCTTTTCGTTCTCTTTTCAGTTGATCGTCTAAGGTAAACCTTAGGAAACCTGATAATTGCAAAGGCTTATGAGACTTTTGAAATGCAGGATATAATCAAAAACAGGCAAATGAGAAAAAACATGCAGGTCTGCAAAAGGAAGCAATATTTTTTTTTCTGAATTTTTACTCTAGGTAAGCAAATTAATGAGAGAGTAATATGTAGCATGTAGTATGTAGCATATGCCTGTAATACGAGGGTGTCAGAGGGGGTAATGATGTGAGTGGTACAAACAAGAAGGAAACTCGACAGGGTTAGTCCCTGCTAATCAGTGTCAGTGTCTTTGTACTAGATTGAAATCCTCATGTTCCTTGGTATCTAAAAATAAGATCTATATACAGTACACGCTGTAGCTTCTTTATGCCAAGGAAGCCACTTAACTTATTACACAATTGGATGCAGTGCAATGCTTCTGGGAGCAATAATATTTCCATTATGCACATGGAAGGCACTAAATAACTTCTATTCCTGATAGCCTCTGAAGAAGCTGGGATGAAGGACTGCCTTACCCTCCTGCTCACTATCACCTTGATGTGGAGTAGCTTGAGTATTCCCGCAGCAAATCCAACCAAGTGCTAACCAGCATGGTCCCACATGAAGGGCGAGTGCTGACCCCAAATAAGGGCTTGTCTTACTGGCTGCTATTCCCATCAGCCTACTCTTTCAGGTCTTGGCATGATGCTGCTGCAGGTACTCTTTATTTTGTAGTCCAGTCTTCTTCCCTGTTACAAGGAAGTTGTCCTTCACAGTCAGCGGGCTGATGTCGGTTATCTGAGGGAAAACTTGCTTCAGACTATGAGGAATAAGACTATATGAGGAATTAAAATGTTTCCACTCATGCTCCTTTACAGCATTTCCAGCTCATCCTGAATATTAGTTGAGGGAATGTGATGCTAAAAGCAATTTTGTTAGCACTTGATTACTTTTCCTACATAAGATTTTTTTTTTTTATGTGTATATGGAAAAATGCAGCTATTATTCTCCCTGTTTTTTCCCTCTATACCTATCCATTCTAACACTGCCAAGAAAAGGCAGAATCTTTCTCCTTCTAAGACTGGCAAAATAGAGAGCAAGAAAACAAGGAAGGAGGAATGTTAAAAAAAAAAAAAAGAAATAAAAAAAGAAAACAAAAACCCAGATTAAAAGATGACTCTGGAATGGACAAACTGAAAAATAAAAGAGCAATATCATATAAGAAAAACAGTCAAGGGTGAAATAAAAATAAAAACAAACCAGAACAATCAAAAAAAGAAACAAACCCAAATTCCTCATAGTTAGAAGACTAAAATCTAGTCGGAAAGATCCAAGTTAGGATTGCTTGAAAGTTCATTTTAATTAGTGTTTATACTTGTAAAAATATTTTTCTGAGCTTTTCCTAAAACCAGTAACATCTGAAAAATCTCAGGCAGAGATGTTGTCACATCCTAAGATCTGATTTTCTGTATTATTATAAAAGCCCTGTGGTTACCCTGAAAAATGGACAGATATGATGCTTTATGACACTGAAAATGTGGCCCTTAAAGTGTGTTAGATTTATAATATTAGTCTGACTAAGTAGCAGACAGGCTTCAGCTATAAAAATGCCAGGGAGAATCCCAAGACTAAATTGCAGTTCAGTTTTGTCCCCTTCAAGGGGACAAGCAACCCCTCCTTATTCAGAGAGACAGGAACAGGGAGGCTAATGGATGGGTGTAAGATATTTATGTGGTTACAAGCAGTACATTGCATCCCTGCACATGACTTTCTGCACTGTCCTCTCTCCCCTGTCCCTGCATGCTAAAGCAAGTTGATGGCAAAAGGGAGTGAGCAGAGAGATTTTACTGGGAAGTTGTAAATTGCTGCTGAGACAGATCATACCACAAATCACACTGTTCCCTTCACCTGAACAAGAAGGATGTGAGGGAGGAATTGTACTTCAGAAAGGATGTCCCTGAGTCATTCTGTTTCCCACACTGCTCCTGCAGTGCAAATTGCAGGGTGCTCCTATTTTTGCTGTTATGTCTAAAGGAGGTTTATAGCCCCTAGCAAAAAGGAGACCCAAACCAGAGACTGCAGACTTTGCTACAAAACCACACTCTTGGTTACAGCTGTTTAATTTCTATTCCAGCTGAGCTGTATAGGTGTATTGCTGACAGAAATTTTCAGCAGACATTAACTAACTTTGAATACAGTTTCCTTCATCCAGTAGAGTACATTCTAGTAGTCCTGAGGTTCTCAATTCATACAGAAAGACACACCAAACAGACTGAACAGAATTTTGATTCCATTATTTAACAAAAGTGCCTTTATAATATGCATCTGTAAATAAAATAGTATGGCAAGCATGTATCACATTTGAATAACTCTTCTTTCTGTTTCCTTCTTCCTCATTATGGATAGCAACAATTTACTTGATGCTTGAATGTGAACGGTGCTCCTCTGTCATACAAAGTATATTTCTCTCAGATGGTAGTAAAACCAAAGGTGCATAATAGAAAGAGTGGTAGCCTGTTTCCATTTTACGTCTTCTTTCTACCTTTATTTTTATTTTCTCCTTATTAGACCTGAATATATCCTTAAAAATATTATCCCTCCATATTTCCTTTCAATCACAGGGCTGTGTACCCTCTCTACCCATAAGTTCCCTACTCTTGCAAAGCATAATGTTCATAAATTCTTCCCAGAACTGAATTGTAGACTATTTAATCACCACCTGCTTTTTGCCTGTCATTATGATTTTGGGACCATTCCACTGTGGTATTAGGATGCTCCAAAACTTTCATTTGTTTCTGCATTGTGTAGGCCTTTACTTAAATCTAGGGTTATCTGTGCCTCCTAAATGTCTCAAACATTGTGAGAATGCCTCCAAGGAAACAGAGAGCACCAACACTGAAATGTCTCAGCCTACAAGGCTGGCTTAATAAAAGCATACAACGAAATTCAAACTGCACTTTACATAACATTATCAGAAGCGTCTTAAAGCAATATGCTGTGCTCCTTTCCTTATATTTGGAAGTCTGGCCTAAGTAAAAAGTATGGTACTGATTATTACTGCTGAACTGGGAGTGAGAACAGTGATCAGATGAGATAAAGCAGTTTGGATTTGTCTGAGCCCCTTGAGATACCGCAAGGGGAAGGCTGATGAAGTCAGCAGTTTTCCACAGAGTATGAAAAGGATTCAGCTGTCTCCTTCCATCCAGATCACATCTTTACCTTAACATCAAGAACCTGTTGAGTAAGATGCTGAACTAAAGCACTGAATGCTCAAGATTAAGCTCTGTTGCAAAGAAATTTCCCAAGTCTGTACTGACTGTGGCCAAAAGTTAGGAAAGAAATTATCTGTATCAAAATTGGAGTATTGGATGATGCTGCGGGAAGGCTGATCCTTGAAACCTGCTGTAGTATTCATTGATGACCAATTCTATTGCTTTTACATGAGATCTCACTAATTTAGAAATCTGCTGTACAATTCCACTTAAATCAATGCAGCTATGCTGCTGTAGGCCAGATGAGAGTTTGGAGTTGATTTTGCTCCAAGCTGGTACTTTTGAAATTAATGAGTATGAGAGTAAAATTTCAGAGCCACAGTGAATGCCAGTTAAATATAATAAAAATTAACTAGTCTCATTGTCTATGGAGGCCATGAGGAAAAAGTGGTTACCAAAATCTGGAAAACATGATGGTTATGAAAGTTTGAATGGCTCAGATGCTTTTCTGCAGAGCATTTATAATGTCTTAAAGTGGTTTATTACTTATGTTTTTCTCTGAAAAGATGAAGGATAAATACAGTTTTACTTAATCTCTTCTCTGTATTCTGCTGGGTTTGCTGCCATCCTAGAGTACTCGTACACCTTATTTCTAGTTTCTGTTTCCAGTCAAAATGATGCAGACAATGTCTCTTTTTTTTGTTATTTACTTATTAGAAAAGAAGAAATTACCCAGCAAATTGACACTCTTAGTACATCCTGTATAGTATTTTTTTTTTTTTTTTCATATCAAAGGATCTTCTTTAGTGTAGGAGAAGAATAATTCCGTGTGTTGAAGCTATGGACAAAGACACAATTTGCTTCTCGTTCTTTCTGTTCCTGAGCATCAACAGAGCTGACACAACTGATTCTATGTGTGATTTGGGCCAGCAGAAAAGTTGTGACTGTATTAGCACTTTTCTTACTGTTCCTCTATGGCCTTTTATTCTGTATTGAATTTACATTCAATACATGATAAAGTATTGAGCTGAAGTAGTTGTGTCTGTGAACCAAAGGTCTTTACGAGAATATTAAGAAACTTACATTAGTACAGTTTTCTGTATTTGTTTTGGCATTCAGTCTGTTCAAATGACCAATTTTGGAAATGCAGCTTTTTAAAATATGCTATTCATCTTAAAAAAAAAATAAAAATACTGAAGCATGAATATCTAATGGTCTTTTGACAGTAAAAATACCATGGATTATTCAGAGATACTGTAAAGGTCTTCTAACTTTTGCTACTAAATCTTTAGTTGGTTGGGGATTTTTTTTCCCCATGATTAATATCTTATCTTGTCCATGAGGAAATGTTTTTGCTTTGCATTGAGGAACAGTACTGAAAAAAGAAATTTTTCTTCTGTAACCATTTTAAATTCTGTTATGATTTTAAAATACTCTCACATGTACATATTAATTCTTTCCTATAATCATGGCTTGGGGCAGTGAATTCAAAAGGTTAATTAGAGATTGCTTTTTTTTTCTTTTTTTATTTTTTTTCCACTGCTTTAATATACTGCCCCCTTTGTGTAAGAATGATGTGCTGAGAAGGTTGCTTAAATTTTTATCTGTATAAGTAACTATATGATCTCCTATTGAAAACATATTACTTTTCTGATCTCCTTGTTCAGAAAACCTCTGTCCCTTTATTGCGATGACTCATAGGAACTGAGTTCAAAATTTTAAGCTCTATTTAGGATTGGAAATAGGACCCAAGGCACAAGGCTTTGCTTCTGTTATTTAGACTGTAGCAGGATTAATGAGTGATTCAAATTATTGTTTTCTTTTGTTAACATTGAATTTAAAATGCCAGTGTCTTACCTAATAGTGCAAGACTACAGTAAGTCCCAGTTGTTTCTGCACAAACTGAAATCATGTTGTCACTTCAGGTTTCTTTCCTTCATGCTTCACTCCCTTTTCTGGATCTGCTGTTATTTTTTCCACAGACCTTTACTTGTGGTGAGAAACAATTAAAATAATTCAGTTTTGTACAATGAACTTCTGATGAATGTTGACCTTTAAACCTTAAAAAGACAATCAGAACATTGAGTGTGAAAGATTACCGTTTAAATTATTAGAGCATAATATTTTAGTACAAAACTACTGAAAGATATTTGAAAAGGGGGTAATAACAGAAAAAGAATTCCTGTTATGGAGATCTCATAGGCTGGAACAGCAGTTTAAGGGAAGTGTTGAAATTTCTTGGGCTGGTGAGAGCTAAGATTCAACTAAACAAAGCAGCATGAAACCTGAAATTGGAAGCTTACAGAAGTGGCAAATAAATTGTCTTAATAAGGTCTTTTTCATATTTAATTTCTTTAATTGTGTTTGAAATCATAAATAATACAACGTGTGTCTGTGGATTACACGTTTCATGAGGGATGCCATGTCAGAACAGATAAGATTGTAAGCATTGGGATGACTTCCACCCTTTCACTGGTACAAATGTACATGTGAGGAAAACAGCCTCTTTTTCAGTGGGGGTTGTAAAAGGAAATCACCTTAGTCTTGACACATGAAACACTTTACCCAAGAATGTGTTTATGTTTCATATTAATGTGTGTAAAAGCCTTCTTATTTGATTAATCAGTTGATTAATTATTACTTTGTTACCATTAGTCCTAGGGCAAGCATGAATCCCTGGATGATAGGCATTCAATAAATTGCAAAAAAAAAGTAACCTACATTCTGAAAACCTTGCTGTCTAGGAAATATTGCCAATCTTATTATCCAGATTTTGCACTGGAGGCACTTTTGATCAGTGGGAATAGAGTGGCACTTCCAGAAGAAGAGCCACAAAATTATATGGCTAACACTGCTAGGGTAGAAAAGTTGGTGTCTTCCTACTGGTTGTCTAGTGGAAATATGGGACACTTAGATTTATTTCCTGTTTCTCAGGCATTAAAGTCAGGGTGAAAAATCATTGTTTTCTGTCTTGCCAAATAAATCGGAGATTCAAACTTTCATGGTTACTTCTGAGTGAACTAAATCACATGATACTCTTTTCTCTGTATTAATGAGTTTTCTGATGTGAATGCCTTCAGAAAGTAAACATATAATCCATTTTCTCTGCCACTTAACAACTTAAAAATTTCTTTCTTTACTGCTTTTCCTACTAAAATAGAATTACACAAGTTTACCTGAAAAATGTATAAAAGCAGACCCAAAGTAAATAAACTTGATTAATAATTTCAGTATATGTTTATGATTAACTTTGTTTCAGCATTCATAGAGTAACTTATGATAGCTGCATATGAACTAGCATTGCTAATATAGGTTCCAAATCTTCTTCATTAGTTGCTATCAAAACATCCACTTTCCATTTTGTATTGGTGCTTCAGATCACCAATACTAAATATATTATCCTGTGAACAAAATTATTCTTAGTCACAAACTGGTATTTTCATGATAAATCTGAATGGAAAATGGAGTCAACTGCCTAGTGCCATAATTATCGTCCAAGAACAGGAAAATAGCAGATGAGGACAGTCATAAAAGTTGACACACTTTGGCTTGACTCATTTGACCATGTTAGCCTGAATACTTGGTACACTGAAGTCTAGTTTCCATAATACCCTTGAACCAAAAACAAGTAATGAATACACCTCATTCTTCTTTCACTCTGCCCCTTTTTTTTTCCTGATCTAAATTTAAACTGTCATCTTTAATAGATTTGTTTGTATCAGTATAAGTGAAAGGCAAATTAGATCCTTTAAATGCATTCCTTGTTGGTTTTTCCTCTCTGCTGTTAGAGAGGGAAGAACTTGCATTGCTGTATTGTTGTGCTTTTCTACTGATTTATCTCCATGTTGAAAAGTCCTCTCTGTACTAATGTGAAATTCTTTCTCCACATTTTATTTAAATTGCCACATACACTTGTTAAATAATTCTAGTCTGTTTGGGTTTTGTTGTTCTTTTCTTTTTCTTTCCATGGTGACTGATTGCCATCTGGGGGCTAACATGAGCCCACCACGCTAATTTCACTTATTCTACCCATTAACTGCTATTGTCTCCAGGGTCAGAGACAAATGTATGAATCCACTTTATCTCTCAGCTTACAGAACATCTCATACAGTGAGCCTTGTATTACGAAATGGCTACATCAGCCTCTAATTACTCAGCTCTACCCTGCCTTGAATGCTGGTGTACCTTGAGAAACAGCATGCAAAAGCACATTTGTTTAAGTCCTCAGATGGTTAACATTGTGCATAACCTCCTCACAAATTACAGCCTCAGCTGCAGCACATCCATTAGTCTGGAAGAATGAAGATTCCCAAGCGGCCCTGGTGCCTTTCCCAATTCCCTTGCGACCCACCAATCCTCTCAGCGCTTTCTCTGCATGTAGGGAGTGTTCAGAGCTAATCAGGTCAATGATCATCTCACGGCTCAGGGGACATGACAGGAGCCTATCACAGCAGTTACAGGATCTTCCAGACCTGAGCACGCTTGCTGAGAATCTCGTGTTAAGAAACATTGCTTTGGTGCCTCTTCTCTCACTCCCTACGAGCCTCTGAGGATTTCAGCTGATCTCTCTCTCTCTCTCCTTTAGACAGTGAGGAGTTCACTGAAAAAAAGGCAGAGCAGCATGCGGCTACCCGGAGGGTGTTGATTGAAACTTAGATTCTCCCCGATCGGTGTTGATTGGACTGATGCTCCAGCATTACCAGAGAAAAGATTTCAATTAAGGTAAGTGCTGCTTTATCTGGCTGCCTGCGTCGTGCCGAATTTCTGCATGGAAAGTTCGAACTGAGTGAACTGCCAGCCTGCACTGCAGCAAGGGAGCCCGCGCCGCGCCGGGAGCGGGCTGGGGGCCGGAGCGAGTGTCCCAGCCCGGAACACCTCTCCGGAGGGATTCGAGTTTTCAGCAGCATCTTATGAATGGCTGCAGGTTTTTTG
>VZTG01003997.1:71799-103450 GCA_013397845.1 Melanocharis versteri
AAAGGCAAGTGCACTTTCTCCCCTTTTACGTGTATTTGAGGAAGCACAGCAGCTGGAAAGCAAAAGTACATTATGGTAAAACATAATCCTGAATAAGGAGCATCATTCCTTCACCAGCAGGAACTTGTAGATGCAGGCTTCAAAGTCCCATGGCATTTAAATGAGACAGTAAGGGATTCTTGAAATGTGAGTCAAGAATATGCATGCAGCTTTCCAGGCTACCGTGAGACTAAGGATTGTGACTGGCATGTGGAAGGAATGTTATGTTCCGAGGCTGGTAGGATTTGGGTAGTTGCTTTCTTAGAATTAGCATTTCTCCGGTGTGTGGGGCAGAAAGGGTGAGTAGGGATGCTGTTTCAGTAGAAATGGCCAGAAAATTAAATTGGTTGCTATGGGGTGAGAGTAGTGTTTGGAGAGAGAGAGGATGTATTTTTTTCATGAGCTGATAGAAGGTGAGGCATATCAAAAGAAATAGACTGATGCTTGAAGATCTTTATCTGTGAGGAAAAAAGAGAGTAGATGAGGGAGGCTGTCTTGAAAGACTAAATGAGTAATAAGAAAATGTCGGAGATTTTTACACAGCCTGGAGTTAGCTATTTTTGTACTTATGGTGTATCCACCCTGAAATGTCTAAAGTGAGCTGACTTGGATAGTCTCAGTCATGTCCATGCTTGATAGCTGTGCTATCAGGGGATGTAATTAAGGAGCTTGTAAAGAGGCCAAACTTTTTAATACTGTAAGGGACGAAATTATGATCTATTGTATTAAAAATGTCAGTGTTCTCTCTGTTGCCCCCAAAAGTTAACACATTGTATTTAAAACTCTGTCATAATAGAAAGAAAACATTAATGGAAAGTTAAGTGATTTCAAATCTTCATAGCTTAGACAGATGTATAACTTCTAGGCAGTTTACAAAAGTGTGAATTTTTTGCACTGCTTGTTTTCAGGGAATGCTGTTTATTGTCATTAAATATCTCTGTTGTTGGTTATCATTTATTGTTGGAAATACAATTCATAGCACTATATCCTGCATTAAAAACTCAGCTAATCAATATGGAGATATACCTCTCAAGCCTCTGCTCTGCTCCACTCCTCCTCTCCACTTTATCACCCCTCACCTGCTCCCCCTTGCTCCCAAAAGAAGAGGAAAAAAAAAAAAAAAGAAAAGTAATGATTCAGGCAAATGTTGGATACCTGCAGGTTACTTACTCCATTAGCCTTTTCAGTGAAAAATACCAAGTTCTCTTTCTTGCAAAAACATTAGCATAGGGGGAAATGACCTGAGGTTTTGGGGGGATGTTTGAAGAATACTGACAGTTTTAACTGTTTATCTGTATATTCTCCTTCTTAAAAATTATTTTTGAAAGGAACATTTTTTATAATGGTGACGAAAGATGTCCACTGTTTTCTAGGAAAGGAAGCTGGTTTTGGAAGTAGGTACATGCACTGATCCTCATTTTGGTGTAGCATATGGCTCACTTCTTTTTTCATGTTGTATTTACATGATATTTACTAAATGCCTGGGTGCTTCTTCCACCCAGAGATGCAAGTCTTGACCCGGGTAGAAATATATCAATGCACGCATGAGAATCCTTTGTATATGTCTTCACTTTTTTTTACTTTCACAACTAATCAATGTTTTTTTGGTATAGTATTCATTCAGATACATCAGAGTATTCATTATTAAAAAGAATCAAAATGCAAGAACTTAATGCACTGCAAGGAAAAACAATCAAGTGTAAAACAATCGTAGTTGGAGACATTCAGGTTACATACAAATAGCAGGAAGTTCTGTTCCAGTCCTTCACAAGGTCTGACTACAAACATTGTTTGACATGATGGCTTTGTTCTCCTTTTGTTTCACAAAGCTGTTGCTGTAAGTAAAAAATAAATAAATCACACTTTCATGGCAATGTGTCTGTGTGTTTCTAAACAAGTCTTACAAATACACTTACATCTCTATTATTATTTTACAAGAGCACATGTTCTATCTGCTTGTAAGTGAAGAGCGCTTACTTTCTGGTGTTCCAGCCGCAGAGGTTTTATGACATGACAGCTTACCTAACACAGGGAAATGCTGGCTTTCCTCATATTTTGCTGAAAACCAGACCATAATGCTACAATTATTTCCTGATCTTTTCCATGGGTGAGTTGTTGGCTTCTTCACGCATAGTTATGATCCTAAAAGTGACCTCAGCAATATGGGAAATAACATTCCTCATTAAACAAATAAATTGGGGCATCTGACTTACTGAAGCTTTCAGACTTGTTAAACACAGGCAGACAGATTACACAGGAAGGCAGTATAGCCTAGTTCCCTTTCTTGACGTAGTTTTTGGGTTTTTTTATTCTAAGGCTGTATCAAATACTATTAAATATATAGCTATATGCAGAGTTCAACTTTATTTCAGATATTTCAAGTTCTTTGAATGAGGTTGGTGTTAATTTTTTTTTGCCTCAAGCTACGTCTCCTTATTACTGACAGACGAGTATGATTACTATCTGGCCCAACTCCATTGAAAATTAGTATTTGATACTAATGCTTTAATGTTTTAGGAGCTTTTTTAGGGAGATTCATTAAAATGAGGTTTGGAAACGGGTAAAGGAAAGAGAGCTCTTTGAAAACTGACATAAAACCAACCATAGACCACTGAAGAACAGTCCCGCTAAAACAGGGATAGTGACATGTAAAAAAGGAAACAACTGTTAATGACAATAGTTCATAACCCAGGTAATGTAAAGGAAAGAGGTATATTATCCTAAATGATATATAATTTCAAGAGTATGTGGTGACAATGAGATAGAGCAGGCTTCAGGGGTTAATAAGGTTCCACAGTTTCCCTTCTTGAAGATACATGGGGAAATTGCTTTACCTGAAAAGAAGGCTTTTAACCCTGTGTTATTAACATGGGTTGAAGAACTAACATCAGCTTTCCTAGTAAGATCATTGTATCCCACCAAACTCGTTATCTCTCTTTCATTTGTTGTTTTCATAATCTGTTTCCTGGACACTTACTCTTGCACCTCTGGGTAGCACCTTCCTCTTCATATAGTCTCATTTTCTTCCTGATGATATATGTTTATCTTCATTCTTTTCCTCTTAGCATTCTGCCTTGTTCTTTCCTTTTCTTCATCTACCATGATTCTCTTCCTTCTTTTGATGCTGCAGGGACATCACTTTTCACACTTGGCCCATCTGTGTAATTTTTTCATTTTTAGTTGAAACGAAAACCCCACTGAAGACACTCCAGTGCTCACAAGAATGGGACGTGTGCTCCAACACTCTACCATCTCTTTATCCCCTTTTTCTCTCTTTTTTAATTGTTTTTGATTGTACAATCTTTGTGTCAGGGGCTGTATCTCATTGTACAGTAAGTAGCTAGCACAGTAAGAGGTGGTTCTACTTCCAGCTTTGGAGTCTATGTATGTGTCTAGACTGCAGGAATTGTCTGCTCTTCGCTGGTTCATGGAGACAGACTGCAAGGTTTAAGTCATCTGCCTCAGGATGACATTGTTCTTGCAAAACCATACATTACAGTTAAAAAGAAGCAGAGATTACAATGTATATATTATGTTTGTAAATGAATAAGCTTTGAACATATTTTTGGGCATTGCTGTTTTCAAGCCACTATAAAAGTTGTGCCTCCTGAATGACTTCTCAGACTCTAATAGAGGCTAGTCTTTGCTACTGCTTTTTCCTGGCTTCTTTTTTTATTGTGGCTTGTCATAGATGCAGCATGTTAAAAAATTATTTTCAAACCCTATCTTCTTTTGTATTAAGAGAACCTTTCACAAAGGTCCAGTTGTTCATTAGAGGTGTAGCTCATTGAAGGCACTAGGTTTGGCATGTGTCACTGAATATTTGTTGAGGTAATTATTTTGTAGTAAAGCTTTGAGGGTATAATGCTCTTTTGGGAGGGACAAAGCTTCAGTCTGCTTTCTTGTTGGACCTTCAAGCCTGGTGGTTTGAGCAGGAGAAGAAATTCCAGGTAGAAGAATTCTACATCAAAATGAAATACAAACCTACCTTGCCATATGGATTACTGGAATTTGTATTTAGCAGAGGTCAAAACCACAGGTTTTACAATGCTAATATTGCAATGGATTGTTTGAAAGATTCTCTTCTTTTCACTACCAGATGGGAACTAAGAGAGTTCACATCATGAGACTTGGTCAGATTACTTTAAGAGCAGCGGTGGTTCAGTTTCTGTCAACTGTATCACTTCAGGTCTGATGGTGAAAAGTCTTCCTGTAAAGATCAGACTCACTGATGTACACCAGACAGTTCTGGGCTGGAGGACCATCTTTTCACTGCAGATGTCTCAGCTGCCCATATTTTTTAAGGCAATGACTGCATTGGTTGGGATATGTGTAATGGAAACTTTGTTTACTGTCCTGTGTTGCAGCAGAGTGGGATCTGGGGGTCTGTGGGTGCTGAAGTTTATCCCCTGCTGTTGTACTGAATGGCCCAGACCTAGAACCACAGCTCAGATGCAAACTTTTATGGAGATATTCATAAGAAAAGTAGAGGTCTGAGATTCAAAATAAGAAAGTATCTAAGCATCTAACTCACAGTAAAATTCTGTCTACCACAAAAGTTTAAAAGTTGTATATTTAGGTACCAGAATTATGTTATTCATCAACTTTCAGAGTACAGTATATTTGGAACAGTCTCCAAAACTGATGATAAATACTCAGTTAAATGACTTGGATGGGTAGGTTTTGTTTTTCCAAATTTAGGTCAGATTTATTATTCTTTTCATGCATGCGTTTACTTACTGACTGCATTAATACTTTGTCCAGCACACCAAATACACTTACAAAATACCATAGTGAATGACTTGGTTAGTAAAATGCTTGAAATGTTTTGGAGTTTTTTCCCACTAAATGTAAATAGGTATACAAACCCATTCCTTTTCCAGAAAACAGACAAGACTTTTGACCTTTCTTGATCCGCAGTGTACTCTTGCAGTGATCCCATAATCCAGCTGTTTGAACTGGGTCATTTGACCTAGAGTCTATAAGCATTAGGTAGGTTCCTGGCTGCTATTCTCTGAAGGCTGCCAGCGGGTGCTGAGTGTAATTGTAAATGCAGACACACATTTTCTAAACACTTGTCTGTGGCCATTTATTCATTTCACAAAAATTTTGGTTTGTTTGTGCAGTTTAACCACTACACACAGGACTTGGTTTGAACTGGAGACCTAGATTCTGACTTCCTTTCCATTTCCCTTATGTTTGTTCTTCCAGCCCCTTGGACCATTTAGTTATTTAGTTAGTTAAGTAAGTAAGTAAGTTAGTTAGTTAGTTATACTGCAGTATTTCTGTACATGGAGTTGAGATGATAGTTTAAGCAACTCTCTTAAAAGCCAGTATGAAGATCACAAAGTACATTTACCAAGAACCTTCTCGGCATTCTGTCCTCAGGCATATTGACTCTGTGTGTGTGTGTTACACGCTTTCATATATCTGTTTTATACTTAGTTTAATGCACAATCTGAAAGAAAAAAAAAAACAAACAAAAACATTCCACGGTTCATTTTCCCTATTTAAGAAAATGCTGCAAATAAAAAACAATATTTTTAAACGGAAAATTTAATTACAGATTTCTAAGAATACTTGTAGCATGAAGAAAAGCTAGAAACTAGTATTTCTTTACTAGATTTTCAATGTCTTGAACAGTCTGAACAGAATTTTACTCAATACTTCTGCTAGGAATTTGATGATGAAGCCATTCTGCCAAATCTGATTTCATTCAAATTTATTGCAACAAGCTTTCTATAAAAACTCTTTCAGTTCAAGTAATATTTCATTCATTAAACTGGGGTAATAATCATATAACAAAATGAAAAGTCATTGCCTTTCCATTTAGGAAACTTGTATGTTTGCTTAATTGTCTTTTCAATTCTCTCTAAAATATTAATAGGATTCATGGTACTTGATTGCCATAGCTTTAAATATGTAACTATATCTCCTACAAAAGATTTCATTTCCTGTTACAATGAGCACTTTTTATTCCTTTACTACATAATTAGTAATAACTTTGGGCGTAAGTTAGCCTACCCAGCGTAGATCTATCTCACTGTAACTCTAAACAGATGTTACAGAAGTTCTGATTTACACTATTATAAGAAAAGAAGGAAAAAAAGAAGCCTTATGATGTTCAAAGAAGGTCCTGACTGATAAGCAGACCTCTCAGTAGAGCTGTGTTTCATATTTTCATGATGAAATAGCCTGCTGTTTTTTGGTTTGTTGTTGTTTTTTTTTTTTTCCTTTTAAAATCTGACCTCCTAGATAGTGACACTCAGGTTTTCTATAAACCAGAGCTTTTTGTAATTTGGCCCTTCCACCTCTGAACTGCTACTTGAAGAAGAACATGTCAAAAAAATAAAGCGAGGAAATGTGATATACCTGGCTTCTACTTGAACGAGTGCATATGTCAGAATAAATACAGAATGTGAGAGGTGGTGTTGAAAAGGTAAGTGCTGGTAAGGAAAACACTCAAATTAATTTGCTAATTGAAATGCTTTTTAAACAACATCACTTGCCTCTGATGTTTTTGTTATTCAGTGTAAAAATTGCTATCCCATTTCTTGTCCTCAATGCATATAAATCAAATAAAATTTTCAGACACCATCACTTTCTTCTGCATTTGTCCTCGTGTCTCCTCATCTTGTTCCTATCCTTCTCTTTTTATTATTATTGGTAAATGTCCTTTGTTAATGCGCAGAATGCGTAAGCAACTATTTCAGGTGCATCAATGGACTTCAATCCCACTCTGAATTACCCATCAGATGCAGCACATAGCAATTACCTGTCACTCTTTCTCACCCTGCAAGCCAAAATTTCTCTGTCAAGGACATATTTGAGTTCCAGCAGCCAAGAATGTGAGTAATCCTAGGCTATATGTAAAGAAGATACTATGTATGGCAGGATGGAGCAGAGTCACCAGGGCTAGCAATTGGATGGTTTTAATAGTTAAAGAGAAAAGAAAAAACAAAACAAAAAACCCCAAAAAACCCCAAAAAATCAAAAAAAACCCACCCCCCAAAACCCCACAGGAAATATTAGAAAGTAGCCAATATTCTTTGGGTTTTTTTTGGTTTGGTTTGGGTTGGGTTTTTGTTTTGTTTTGTTTTGTTTGTTTGGTTGGTTGGTTGGTTTTTTTGTTTGTTTGTTTTTGTCTGGTCGAAATATTTTTCTGCAACCTTGTTATTTATACTGAGTGGGTTTGTTTGTTTATTTGGTTTGATTTTTTTTTTTTTTTTTTTTGTTTTTTTTTTGTTTTTGTTTGTTTTTTCTTGTTTGTTTGGGGTTTTTTTTTGGTTTTTTTTGTTTTTCTTTTTTTTGTTGTTGTTTTGTTTTTTTGTTGTTGTTGGTTGGTTGGTTTTGTTCTTGTTTTGTTTGGTTTGGGGTTTTTGGTTTTTTTGGGTTTTGAGTTTTTTGCCTTTTTTCTGTTTTTGTTTGTTTGTTTTTGTCTGGTCGAAGTATTTTTCTGCAACCTTGTTATTTGCACTGGATGGGTTTGTTTGTTTATTTGGTTTGATTTTTTTTTTTTTTTTCCTACTGTGCTTGGAACTCCCTGGAGAATTATCTTCCAACAAACAATAGGCATTTTTTGCAAATGTTTTCTAAAGGTCATTCTTTTTTAATCAACTCACTTTTTCTGTAATAATTGTATGACTTTTTTTGCCCTATTTGTGATCAAAGAGCATGAATATTTTAAATAGAAAATTTAAAATATTCACACACTTAACTGTCTTTCTAAATGTTGCTGTTACAGTTCTGTGAAGGGTTGGAAGGGAAGTGCTGAACAACCAGAATTACCATTCACTTCTCATTACCTTGTGGCTATACAATCCTGTTTGTGATACATGCCTAGGGATGCTAATTCAGGTAAAAATAGCAAGATGCTATGTTTAAATTTTCTCTTGGATGGAAGGTGTCCAACTATTTCAAAATATGTCTTCTGTCCAGTCAAGCTATGAACACAGTTCATGCTGTTCACATACCTAGTGACAGATGATGATTTTAACTAGGAGTTCTGATTTAATAAACCTAATCTCATTTATTTGATGAAGAGCAGCTGGAGCTGGTTACCACGCACCGTACCTCAGTTGTTTCTATTAGTGCAGGTTCTACCAGCCAAAACACAAGCAGATCTACCTAAAAACTTTTGAATGCAGTGTTAAGGTGCATCAGACATTTCTTTTTCTACCAGCTGTTCTTTATGTTCTCTTTGGACAAATACCATGGTAGAGATATAGTTTATTATCATTTCAAAGCATGCTTTGGGATGTATCATTCCTTGACTCTCTGACTTTGTGCCTGTATGTCCTATGCAAAAATGATTAGGGAAATAGAGGTCTTGTGCCATCTAAAATTTTAAAACATGCAAGTGCTGGAGGTTATGTCTATGTGTGTCGTGTGGCTTACCTGCTCATCTTGTTTTCAAATTTTAATTTTGAAGAAAAATGGTCTGATATTACTGATTTCCATAGTTAAACTAGCCATTTTAGGAGTAATTTTTCTAAAGTTTCTGATAGGATATTTTCCCCTCCCCAGTAAAAGTAAGCAACAGTACTTGTTTTGGAAAATGTCTCCTTCATACCTCTTTAGTGCTAATCTCCTCAGGTAGAAATTGCCTTTCTTGCAGAGAAACAAAACTTGGGTCAAAGGTCTTTAGTTTTCATGGGATATGTAGATATATTTTTTTAAGTGCACTTCATAAGGCATAAATGTGATGTTTTAAATAGCTTGTCAGGAAAAAGAAGTGATTTTTAATGCAGATCTATGAAATAGATGCTCTTTAGTAGCATCAGTACCCCTGGAGGCAAACATTTGAAAAGGCAGAGAGCACCATAACGCCAAGATAAATGTTGTGAGTAGGATAGAAGTCAAAATGTAATACAAGTAAATAGAGAAACATTTCCTGTCAAAAAAAGAAAGTATTATTAATCAAAATTATCGTTCTATTTTTTAGTTTATTTGCAAATATCTAATGAGGCATTGGGGTTCTTTTAATATTAAGGGGTTTGGGGTTTTTTTCTCCTTAATTACTTTCAAAACTTTTTTTTTCTTTTATTCTGAAAATAATTAGGAATGCAAATGAAATACATCATACGTATTTTCTTTAATATTCAAAATTCTGTTGCTCTGTTACTGAAGCAAAACACAGTCACAAAAACAAAAACTAATTCTAAGTAATCATTTGAAGTATCGCTTTATAATTCTATATGAGAGTATTATCCCATATATGTTGGTATTTGATATTCTAAAATTATAAAAATTCTTAAGCTCTCTGTGAAACGAAATGTTATTTGATATCCATTGGCAAGAGGTTTGTAATTGGATAATTTTATTCATCCTCTTTGAGGCATTAAACTGTGTTTTATGGAAGATATTGTGGAAGCGGCGCTGCTCTGGTAAAGCTATAACCTAGCTTTAATTTCATTAAAAAGGTTATCATGTTTACCATCCCCACAACTGAAAGAAGTTATAGAATCTGCTCAGTACCTTGCCTCACAGTTAAAAAACCTACAGC
The DNA here is from genome assembly GCA_013397845.1 of Melanocharis versteri. NCBI lineage: Eukaryota > Metazoa > Chordata > Aves > Passeriformes > Melanocharitidae > Melanocharis > Melanocharis versteri. Next base: position 81,344 of record VZTG01003997.1, read on the forward strand.
AACAGAAGTATCTTTCAAACTCTGGTTTACAGAGGAGGCAAAAAATTGTGCAGAAGAGTCAAACCTGGATGGAAAATGAATTTAACCTTCTATTATTTCATCAGGAGCTGGATCAGGCTATGGCTGTGAAGTATACTGGATGTGATTGATAGAATTAGAAAATCTAACTGAACGGGTAGGTTTGAGAAGCACTCATGAGAGCTTTGAAGTTTCATGGAATGTCTAAACAAGGCAGAGTCTTAGAACTATTAAGTCTTGATTTCTGCTGTACTCTTAAGTCTGGGGTTAAAGTGTCATTCAGTGGCTAGGATGCAGAGTAATAGCCAAATTCCTGCTTCAGTCATTAAGCCAAAGAAATGCTAAGTGTGGGACAGTGCAGCAGCTCTGACTGTTTGAGATTAGGTGAGAATGTTATTACTGTGTGATGCCATCAAGTGTTGTTGAGTTTTTTGTCTTGGGCAAATTGAAGTTTATACGTACTTGCGGCAGATTGACCTTGGCTGGATGCAAAGTGCCCACCAAACCACTCTGTTACTCCCCAGCTGGACAGTGAAGAGAAAATAAGATGAAAAACAGCTCGTAAGTTGAGATAAGGCAGTTTGCTAAAGCAGAAGTGAAAGTTTTCTTGTGCACAAGCAATGAAAAAGAAAAGGTTTATTCTCTACTTCCCGTCAGCAAGTGATGTTCAGGCCACTTTCAACACACGTAGCAGTTGCTCTGGAAAGCAAACATTGTAAATAACAAATGCCTCCGCTTCTTCCTCCTTTCCTTAGCTTTTATATCTGAGCTGACATCATATAGTATGGAATATCTCTTTGGTTATTTTGGGTCAACTGGCCTGGTCCCATCCCAGGATCTTACCCCTTGATGTGGGGAATGTTGAGAGACAACACTGATGCTGTGCCAGCACTGCTCAGCCATACCCAAAACTCTGGTGTGTTATCAACACCTTTCCAGCCACCAATGCAGAGCACAGCACTGTGAGGGCTGCTACAGGGAAACGAACTCCAGCTCAGCCAGACTCAATATAGTGCTGAAATTATTGTTGTTCTCTGCCAAAATTCCTTTGCCTTTAAATAAAGAAAAAACACAAAAAACCCACAAAAAACAAAGAAACAAACAAAAACACAAAACAAAACAAACAAACAAACAAAACCCAACTTGGTTTGTCTCCTTTTCCCCACCCATGTTGCCCATAAAGAGGTTTCTGTTTCCAGCTTTTGGAAGTTCTCCATTTGCCCAACATAGAAGTCAAGAGACTGTTTCCTTTTTTCATTTCATCCCAACCCAGCAAATGAAGGGTAGAGGTTTAGTATACTAACCACTGCTTTCTGGGAGTCATGTTTCCTTCCACAAGTCCTTAGCATAATTTTGCCTTTCCTGTTCCTAAGGATATAATGAGTCACTATCTCAAGACCTAACTCACTTTTACAAGAGATTGGCTTGTGATCACAGATTGCCATAATGTCAGACACTAACCCCAGGGATTATCACAGCCATAAATAGAAGCATTCTTAGTTTGGATTAAGGAATTGATGAAGGAAGAGGGATTGAGGCCATGTATCTTCCTGAATATGGAAGCAGTATATTTATTTTCAATAACAGTGGTAGACAGTAATTACAGCCTTTGCTCATTCTCCTGCCTCAGGGGAACTGAACTGCTGCTGGTTTAGGGAAGGCTGAGCTGCTATTGGCTGCTGCCATTTAACACTTAGGGTCCTTTGAACCAGTTTGTGAACTACTTCTTTCTTTTTCTTGTTTCTTTGATTTTCCTGATAAATATGTTCCTGAAATGCCCTTTAAAACAAGTTCAGATGTCTGTGCAAATAATATGCTTTAAACACCTGGAGGAGACCTTCAAACATAAATCTTTAGTTCAAGAGAGTCTGTCTTCAGCAAATTCCCTCTCCTCCCCATAACTGGATGCAGTTTATTAAACAGCAATTAATATGTACTTATAAATTATGATTCTTATTAATATTCCTGTGCAGCTATAATGTTTCTTCTCTATCATTCTCAGTCTTCATAATGCCAAAGAATGAAAATTTAACTAGTGTTGATTTTTACTGGCAGGTAAGAGAGTTCATATTGTGTGTATTTGTTAGTAAATGTGTCTGAGAAAAGGAAGTGGCATTTCTGTGAGCATGCACATACATGAACATCTTGATTTTGTGTATTACTGTCAGATTGAGCATTGTTTAGAGTTAGTGCAATACCTGAAGTGTGAGATGTTGACATATTCATCCAGTCTTTACACACTTTGTATGCCCAAGCTCTGATTAGACATTACCTAATGATTTCAAATTTTAATTGTTCATTTCCTATTATTTCTTTTCTCTAAAATCAGACTATCTGCTATTCTTTCCAAGTACTACTGTTGCCATTTCCCCAAGACAGCCTTCCTACTTAAAAGACTCTTCCTTTCCCCTTGGCTATATTCCTTTGCTTAACAGTTAACCCCTCAGCACCCACTTTAGACAAGACACCAAGTCAAAGGAGTAAAAGAGGCTATGTCAGATCAGCTCATCCTAAAAATCTTTTGTATTACACTCTATCCAAGTATGTTCACCTACTGTTCTTAAAAATCTTTGTTCATTCTTATATATGTTTTTTCTTCCTGCGTGGCTGTTATAAAGGGATCCATAAAATGGGCAAATAGAATGAAAGAAAAAAGCTGTCTAATTTCACGCTATAACTATTTTAAATCAGGGTGAAACCAGCCCTTTAAAATGCCATTAATATTATTGGCAAAATACGTTTTTATTCCACTGTTTAGAAGGCTGATGGATTTGCAGGACCCAAAGAAATTAGACCTTTGCAGAATAGCCTAAAAGAGAATGTAATGGTACAATATAAGGATTAATTGTGAAAGTAATCATGTTAGTTTTATAATTATTCAAATCTTAATTACAACTGTGTTGGCCCAATTAGTTCAAAACACACGGCTAATGTTAGGGTTGGGTGGATACTCAGCATCTGTGCATAAGTAAGAGGCATCTGTTGCCAAGTGGTGGAGCGATAGAAAGTGTCAACTCACCAGCTGTGAAGTCAACAAAGCTCTTAAAAACCAAATTTGAGCCAACACAATGATTTAGCACCCTTGGGAGAGTGTAAAGCTTATCACACATGTATACTTTAGCTAGTTGTTGTCATCTAGAGGGACTGAAAGCTAGAGCAACTATGCATATTTAAGTCATTGCCTGCTTTTTAAACAATGCCCTGCTTGACAGGGATCTGCAGTGGGGAATCTGACAGTGACATTTCTGCCCATCAATGCTGCAGTGGTGGGGTTTTTTTTGTTTATTTTTTTTCCTTGAACAATCTATTGCTAAATATTGCTAAGAACAAAATATTGCTAAGCTGTTCAGAATATGCAATGCCTTAAGATTTTACAGCACTTTACAAGTATTACATACAGACAAAAGGATAGAAAATAGTGAAATACTAAGAGGAATCTCTTATTTAAAAAGTGTTGTCTTTTCTTTCCTGACACCATATTTGTAGGAAGATGTGGCCATATTAAATATCCATTGTAGCTTGTACTTTGTTTATTGCTATCAATTCCAGAAAGGCAGGATTTTTATGATTCTGACTATTGATAGTGATCTTAGTAATTTCTAGTATCTCCTACAGAGACTGAGGATATTAATAGTGTTGCTAACTTGACAATGGTATGTTTAATATTTATGCATTATTAACATTTAATGGTAACGTGTAAACTTTACTGAAAGATAATCAATTGGTAGCAAGAACAAGAGAAGGTGAGCATTAAAACCTAAAATGGAATTATATTGAACACTAATGCATTCACGTATGACCTAGTTCTGAATATTATGGATCCTTTGTCAGTGACTTCATTTGCATTACTTTCAAGTTTTTTATTTATTCACATATCACAAAGTACAGATGGAGGAGTGTTTAGATTCATTGTAGTCTGATAATGTTGTTAATTTACATGAAATGCATAGTTTGGTATTCTACTGCAGTGTAATAGAAGATGAGCTCAACTTTCAAGATTGCCTTCACAAGAATTTTCAATTACATTAAAATAAGATTAAACTGAGTTATAGGACATTTCAAGCATTCTGGGTCCAGGTTTCTTTATTTGTAAATTACAAGGAGAGAAAGGTTTTGATTTCCTTCCTGTTTGAGCCAATATACCCTTTAAGGTGTGGTTTGCACTTTAATACACAGCCTTTTGCTTTAAAAAGCAAACAAAAAAAGAAGTCTATGCCTGTTTGGCAATACCTGATCTATTCTATTAAAGCAGCAGTCTGGCTGGATCACAAAAGCCAAGAAACTCAACCTACTTGTATAAAAATCTATGAATAAACACAACTACTTCTGAAGAGATGTAATGAAGTGTAAACTTTATTGGTTATAAACTGAGCACTTTGGTGACTTGGAAAGCGTTTTTTTTATACTCACAATTAATTTAGGTGTTTTAACATCTGCACAGTCGCAAAACAAATTCAGCAGTTCTTCACAGTATACTGAAATTTGTGTATAATTGTGTGTGCAGTGATGTAATGAAACAGAAATTAGTAGTACATTACATTTAGTTCAGATTAGCTGACCAATTTTGCTTATGATTGTGAGACTTCATGAGAAGCTCCTGGAAGATCTGATGCTGCCACCTCCACCAATGAGTCACCTGTGCCATGTGTCTGACTATAGTATTGCTGTAAATGGGAAGGAGAATGAACATAGACATACAACAATTATTTACATTTCTCTAGTGCTTTGGATTTCAGCTTTCTGTTGCATTTGTGGCTGTATTTCACCTGCAAAATGTTCTTTCCTTTTAAATCATATTGACAATGTGGATAGCATGTGTATACTTTAACTAAACAGCTTACCAATTCAAGTGGGCTGCCTCAGCTGTAAGGCATGAACTCAGAAGTGATAAAGCATGGCACTGCTTCAGTAAAATGGAATAAGAAATCATTTTGACAGAGCTTAGATCTTGGTCTGGGCTGTTGAATGGGCTTGGTTGTGGGATTTATTATTTCCCCCCCTGCCTGCCCCTTTCCTTTCAAGGTCAATGTTCCTTATTTTTTTGTAGAGCACATCTTACATGACAGTACAGAAAGAAATGCAACCTGGCTGGGTTAATGCTTTTGGGGTCAAAGTGGACTCCTGAATGCAAGGAAACAGCACCTGAGAAATAGTGTCCACAGTCACCGCATGAAGACAAACAGTGACTGAACATCAGATGATCAGACTGCATATTTTTGCTACGGGTGTGTTATGAAGGATTTTGAAAGCAAATATTTCAGTCTTTAAGTAAAGGAAATACTCTCTCATTTGTTTAACTCAACTGCATGGAATTAAAAGAGAGTGGAAGTGCTGTGATCAGAGAATATTCTGTTTTGTCTGAAAACTGATTCTTGTTTTTTGGGTCTGCAGACATCTTCAACATATCAAATTCAGGCAATATAATTAGAAATAATAGCTTTTTTTTTTTTTTTTTTTTTTAATTCATTTCCTATCCTATCCTTTACTAATGCAGGATACATTGTAAAAGTGAGTAGCAATGATTCTTTTGAAGATGACATGACATTTGCCTGTGATAAGAATGGAATTTTAAAATGTCTAATCTACAATATTGCAGATGACTGACTGTAGAGTGTCTGTAAGACTAGTTCATCTTTTTTTGAAGCTCTCTCAAGTCCTGAAAGAAGCAAACCTATCCTCCTTTGATCACAGAGGGAGATAATGCTTCCTTTGCTGCTCTTCCATCCTACATGCTAAAACAATGGTAAAGCATCAGTCTCATTTAAACCAGACTGGAATAACTTTATCTAACCCTTCAACCAGTACAACTTCTTGTGATGTATACATTTACATAAATACCACATTTGTGGGTAAAATTTGTGTCAAGTTAGAGCTCATCTCAAAATCAAACTCCTGTGTTCAATGGGTATAAACTCTTAAATTTTTCTTTGTGATAAAATACTGAATTTTACCTAAAACTAATGAGATAGAGTAGACAGAGCACTTAGTCTGACAGAATCATTTCAGTAAGATAGTATTTCTTTAAATCATTCCTGCCAGAGCCAAAGGATCACTTTCTCATAATTTTATTCTATTATATTCAATTTGTAATTTTTTATAGGGCTTTCTCTATGGAGAGCATTTGGGTTACATTAGCAGTTGCAGTTTGAAAATGCACCTTGAAACTTCTTGCAGCATACAAACTCTTATCAACATATCATGTCTCAAACATACCAACTAAATCAAGTGACTTCAGTGAGGTTATTCCATAATGTTATAAGTTTCCATAAGAACAGCTAATGTCAATATCTGTCTGGTAGAATCACATCAGCATTTTCTGCTACTTCAAATTGAATTGTTATGGTAGGGTAACTGAAAGAAATCATAAAATGTCATATGCAGGGGTGTCTAGACATACTGTTCATATCTCATCACTAAAAGCTGTTCGCACTGAGGTCAATGACACGTGTGCTGGGACAATTCCTTAAATAAGAAGTTTTACCAAGTGTACTAACTTTAGAGTAGCTATTTAATTTTACATTATACCATAAAAAAGGATTATCAGATTTTGATTCAGTGAAACATTTGTAATACTGATTTCAGTGATACTGAATCAAGATCTGATACTCTCACTTTCAAAAAAGAAAGTAAGTAAAACCAAGGAGAAGCTGTCTTTGTAGTATATCTGGACAGCATCTCACTCCTTACTATGTTCATCAGTGTCACAATCACTTCTGTGAAGCAAAAAGAGTCATAAAAAAACAGCTATGAATTCTTCAAAACTTAAAGGTATTAGGAGGCTGTGTACTTTCTTTGTTTATGACAATTGTCTTGCATTGTTTTGCAACTGAGTTTTTCCTCTAAAAACCTTGAGACATGAGTCTACTAATACAGAAAGCATACAGTGATAAAGACAGTGTGAAGCTTTTAATGTAAAAGATCATTTTCCTGGAAAAAAAAAAAGAATCTTCTAACCATGGCAGAGACATATGGTTCTATTTTAATTGGTGTAGACTATTTTATGTCAATTAACTTAAACTTCTACAATGTGTGATCACTAAGAAGGAACTGGTTTTATAGTGTCCTGCACAAAAGTTCAGTAGCTGTGTGATCCTCATGTAATCTGTATTAAAATAGAGAAAGTTGTCAGAAAACAGTACAAGTTAGGTGGTGATTTACCAATTAGGCAAGGATGAAGGCAATGTACGCCTGTCATCCTGTATGCCATGCCCCAGCAAAGATTCTCTTTAGACTTTTGCTTTACTGAGCTGAGGTTTTGTATTTTTTTTTTCTTGAGACTCCTTCAGGACAGGAATAAGTCAGACATGAGATAGCATTAATCCAGTTTTACAGAGGAAGAAAATTACCGTGCTTATTCTCTCTGAGACTCATTATATTCCAGAAGACATGTAGAAGCAGGTGCTATTCTTGCCTGTACAAAAATCAAGATCTGAATATAGTGTGAAGGACACTGATAATTTTTTTTATACTCCTATAACTTTTAATAGAATAAGTCAAGACTCTCCGTCCTATCTGTATGACTATAACTGCACTAAGTTTAATAACTTGATTTGAATTCATTATATGTGAAGCTGTTATTGCAAGAGACCTTTCTTAACCTTTTCAGGAGTTGTATAAAAATAACATACTGGACATCAATCTGTTTATTCCACAGCTCCTTAATTTTTGCAATTTAATGTGAATAGTTTCTTGATACCGCAGATCAAATGGTTTATATAATGTTTGTGGTAATCATTGGCCATAACTTTCTCTGTGTTGTTATTAATACATGTCCTCATCATTTATAGTATACCTTCACCTTCTAGCTTTTCCACCTACTTGCTTAGATTAACTTCAGACTAAATTCCAGAGAATTCCTACTGCTAGTTCTAACTTCCCCATGCTCATAAGGATTGTTTGAATTGTAAACTGAACGTAAGAACTGTACCATCAGCTGGATTTTTTTTTCTGTGTATTTAGGACTAATTCAAGTCCCAGTGACGTGAACCTGAGTTTTCTTACTGACTTCCCAGTGAGGTGGATCAAGCCCTTAGGCAGTGCTTCTAACTCTGGTTCTCTAATGCCTAGTGCAGTAACTAGGAAGAGCTAAAGCATATCTCAGTTATTAACCATGTCAACACCATAGCTAGAGGACCTACAAATGTATCACTTAAGAGGGAAGTGATAGTAATTGCAGCTCATGGTTCCTCCTTTCATAATGAAGAAGAAACAAATTCTTAAATTCTTAAAATTGGCAAATAAGCTAGCATTATTCATCCCTTATTTTTATATGAAATTCTAGAAAGAAAATTAGTAGTCTCCATAATAAAGACATTGAAGTAATCAAAGTACAAACCCATACTCCTTTATACTACCCATCTTCAAGTCTTTTTCTTAATTTTAGACCCTCTAAACTTGAAATCCCATAATATTTTGATGTGACAGCAACTTGCTCTCATCCTGATAATTCCCCTCAGTAATGATGTTTTTTCTTCTTGATGAGAATGAGAGGGAAGAAGATGAGTAAGGTTTTTCATGAAATGACTCTGTATGTCACTTCCACACTCACAGTTTAAACTTTGTCTTGCAGGTAGCCAGGAAATGATTCCCACTTAACCACAAGAGCAGAGTTGAAAAGAAAAAAAAAAAAAAAATGGGAAGAGTGTGGTCATATGTTAGTCGTCGGTTTTTGCAGTAAGCAAATGGGAGTTTCCTTAGTGCATTTAACTTTAAAAATTCAAATCTAAAAGTCAAAACCAAGGTTCCCCATTCCTTAAGGAATATAAAATAAAGGACTCTATGAAGTGACAGGCACTAGCTGCCTCTGTCAGACAATAGCAATGAAGTTTCAGTGGGCTTTGTGTACATTGAAGAAGTATATTTGAAGTGCAGTCTGATAACAGAATTCACTCCTTATGTCACATTTAAATTTGCAAGGCCATTACTAAAAGTGAGAATACAGAAAGCTGAAGCTTATCCTGTGAAGGGGGTGATGATTCAATTCAGATTTAGAAAGGCAAACAAAGCATTTATATAAACTGGCCCCCTAATACCTCTGTGACTTTACTCAAGGCATCTGCTGTAGTCCCATGCCTTCTTCAAGAAACATACAAAGGAAATAAAAAAATAATTCTTTTTCTTTTATTCACCATTTAAGTGTTATTCTAAGGTGAATGCATTAATCAGTTTCCTACATAATCTCAAGGGAGCAGACAGAGGATCAGATCTACACCCCAAACTTTGATTGGAGAATTCTAGGTTTTCATAAGCAAAATGTTAAGAGACAAAATTAGGTCTCTGTCTTTCTGAAACATGTAGTACCAGTTGCCTGTATAGTTTTGGAACACTTCATCTGAAAGAGACTAGAAAGAAAGTTTTTTCCTGTGTGAGAAATGCTGTATAATTCCTTCCAACTGCCTTTTGGATTGAAAATTCAGGAACTTAAAGCTTTCCAGAGCTTAGTGGGGAGTTTCTGTCGAAGGTATCTCAAAATGGGAAAGGCAGGACGACAGAGATTTCCAAAGATTATGTGCTGCTGTGAAAGGTATGGACTACACTGCTGCCTCTGCCTGAAGATAGTGTTGAGCATTTGGAGTCTTAAGCAGGGTCTCTGAGACAAACTTCAAATAGAAATTTTTAGGTTGGCTAAGTGTTCCACAATCTTCTGTTTGACTTTTCCAATTCCTGAATTTGGAAGATTTTTTTGAGATAGAAGTGTAGCTGCATAGAAGAGCTAGCCAAGAGCATATCCATGCCTTTCCAAAGGAAGACAAAATACATGAGTTTGTAAGAAAAGGAACATTCGCATATGTACCTTAAATGAGAGTTCATTTTTTTTTTTTATTTGATGCTTGTAAGGAAATTCACAAAATACAGGGCTTTTTAAAATAAGCTGACACATGTAACCAACAAAAAGATTGCTGCTATTACATTTGGTTTCATGAACATTCGAATATCTATGGGTTGCTGGTAATTCATCAACTCTGTAACACAATTTTAAAATTATGATTATCAAAGGTATTATGTTCAAACACAGACATATGTCAAGGGACAAAACATATTCAAGTAGACAAAATATTAAATGAAAATGTTCTTTAAAAAGGCTAAAAATTACTTAATTTCAATTTGCCTGAAATATATTCTCTGAGTTTCTTTTTGCATTTAATTTTCATTTCAGGCTTTAATAAACATTAAACTATCATGGTGAGAACTGTAGATTTGAGACTACTAAAGAGATTTTTTTCCGAAAATGTGAAAATGAGTAGCATGGTATCTATCATCTGGTAGGCATCAAGAAATTATGCAAGTGGAAATGATAGAATCAGAATAATTTAGGTTGGAAAAGACCGTTAAGATCATCAAGTCCAACCACAAACCTTACACTGCCACTAAATCATGGCCCAAAGTGCCACATCTACATGTCTTTTAAACACCACTAGTGATGGTGACTCCATTACTTCCCTGGGTAGCCTGTTCTACTGCTTGACAACACTTTCCATGAAGAAATTTTTCCTAATATCCAAACAAGCCCCCTACTGATGCAACTTGAAGCCATTTCCTCTTGCCTTACCACTTGTTACTTGGGAGAAGACACCAACCCTCATCTCACAACAACCCTGTTCAGGTATTTGTAAAGAGTTGTAAGTTCCCCACAGAGCCTCCTTTTCCCCAGGGTAAACAACCCCAGCTCCCTCAGCCACTCCTCATTAGGTTTGTGCTCCAAACCTTTCACCAGCTCCATTGCCCTTCTCTGGACACACTCCAGCACCTCAATGTCCTTCTTGCTGCGAGGGTCCCAGAACTGAACAGAGGATTTGGGAGGTGACCTCACCTTGCTGAGTACAGGGGAACAATCACTGCCCTTGTCCTACTGGCCACACTATTGCTGATCCAGGTCAGCCTTCCTGGCTACCTGGGCACACAGCTCAGATCCACACAGCTGTCGATCAGCACCCCCAGGTCCTTTTCCGTGGGCTGTTTTCCAGCCACTCTGCCCCCAGCCTGTAGTGCTGCAGGGAGTTGTTGTGACCCAAGTGCAGGACCCTGCACTTGGCCTTGTTGAACCTCATAAAACTGGCCTTGGCCCATTGACCCAGCCTGTCCAGATCCCTCCGCAGAGCCTTCCAACAGATCAACGCTGCTGCCCAAATTGGTGTCACCTGCAAATGACTGAGGGTGCACTCAATCCCCTCATCCATGTTGTAGATGAAGATACTAAACAGGACTAAAGGTCCATAAAGATTTAGAATAAATAATTTACTGACCAGATGAAGACCTTCTTGACAGTAGCTTTCAAAAGGTGTAAAAAGGAAAAGTATATTTGAAATCTTTATATGAAGCGAGAGAGCACAATCCAAACCAAGTTGTTTAGAAAGGGACAATTTTTTTTCAGCAGTGACTATTGGATTTCATTCAAACTGCCCCTCTACGGTAGATTACCATCTTTTAGATTATTCTGTAGCAAATACCCATTACTGGGGGAGGGAATTTTAGGAACATCTTTCCCTCTTAACAGTTCTATATCATACAGGAGCACACTGGAGAGAAAATACTCCATTCTGTGTGTAGAATTTTCTGCTTAATAGGTCCGTGATTATACACCTGATCAGCAAACATTAAAAGTTCCCTTGGATGTTTCTGTCTACCTTTATTTCTGCAGAACAGAATAGGAGCTTAGTTTTTACCTTTCAGTAGTGCTAAATCCTCCAATAACTCAACTAAAAGATGATGGTAAAGTAATTCACTCTGTGAATTACTGAGGTACTAGGGAGATTAGGTTATTTAATCTAGGAGCTGTTGCTGGCTGTGAACTTTTCACTCCAATGAAGTTTCATTTTAATGTGTTTCATTGGAGGTCTGTTTTAACTGTCCAGAGAACTTAACATGATGAAATTCCTTTCACTGACTACAGAGGTACCCTGTAAATACATAAAATTGGAAGATTGAGCTCAAATACTATAGTATATATATATCTTGGATGATACACTTCTAGCTTGGGAAGTTTGCTGGACTGTTGTGCAGATGTGCTGAATTTAACGTGGAACACAGAGTGGCCTAGGGAAGAGAACAAAATAATATTAGAAATTACTTTGAGACCATGAGGTTAATTTATTTGTGCATATATTTTATTTGGGGATTATCAGAGATAGACTTTATATAACTTCCCAAATATGTAACATGATATCCAGCTGGGATCAGTTTGAGATTTGACAGTTTGAGTTTATTCCCAGTTAAGATAAACTATGGAGTCTTCTTAGTAACTGCACACTGCAGCTTGCTTTCCCTCAGATGCTAAGACTCATGGAAATAAGTCCTTATCTTGTAAATATTACATGAGTTTAGGTAGCAGCAAAATATTATTCACTTAGAAAATGCCAATAACAATTGGCATTTTTATTTTCATAATTTTGTACATCTGTAATAAAAATAATGTGGTAATAATTTACCAAGCATCATCTCTGATACAAATACTTAACTCCACTCTCCAGTTTTCTCTTCTCTATCCATACTCTGCAATATGTTTTTAGATTAGTTAAGTCCAAACAGATATCTCAGAGGAATTTCTCTTATTACTTGCACTTAAGTTTTAATGTCAGTCTCAGTATTGACTTCCAAAAACTATTTTCACATGAAGAAATCAGTGGTGCAATGTGTTGCCTGCCTTAAAAACATTTACTCTTTACCGAGATGAAAAAGGTACATCAGTAGTGTATTTCTCTTTCTCATCTCGCTTATATGGTGGAATGCATATTTGGAATAAATAAATAAATAAGTAAGTAAAGTTGTTCATATATAAGAGGAAAATGCACTCTCTTGTGAAACCCATGTGTTAATTGCCTTTATAAAGTGTTTTTTTTGTCACATGCTCACGATTCCTTTCAAAAGTTCTCTTAAGACTGCATCTTAAATTGTAGATCTCCAAATGTTTGACAATTTATAAGTACACAGCATAGGGTGTATGTCTACATGTGTGTTTACAATATTTCTTTCTCTCCTTTTCCCCACTGAGATATTGAGAGTGATGCAACATATTAGAATGAAATCATTCACTTTTCTGGGTGGTCACGTTACTTTTCCATCATCTCTTGAAACTGAAGTGTTATGTGTCTGTGTCGGTTACTGGATGTATTCTTCTGGCCTCATGCTGATTTTAGTAGGAAAAGCTCTGTGTTCTTTGTGGAAATAAGGCAGGAAAAACAGAACATGAAGATATTTTTAGAACTTTTTATATCTTTTTAGTTTATTCTCTATGTTTCAGACTGGCTACTTATGAGGTTTAGTACAAGGTTACACTAGACTTTGATTTAGGATGATCTGTACAAGTTACTTATGGCTTCACACAGAAGCTCATAAAGCACAATAGCTGAAACCTCTTAGAAACTAGAAGTTACATTTTTCAAATAGGTGGTTTGAGCACCAATAATGTGAAACTTTGAAGGAAAGATTAACAAAATGGCCTAATGACATCTACGGATTGTCATCTTCCAAATGGATCTGTGCTAGTGGTCACTTTTATAGGTACATTTATATAGGTGCAGTTCCTTGTCTTTTACCCACATATATATGTCTTCCATTTGGGGACATATCTTGTATTTTTCTTGGGGGGGGGGGGGGGAAANTGTTTTTTTCTTGGGGGGGGGGAAGAAAAGCTTCTATATTTATCTGTCTGTACAATTTTTTCATGAAACAGACAATGCCTTCACAGTTACACATCTCCAAAAACAATCTGATCTCCACAAAGTGGGATTGATGAGAGTTGGGAAAATGATTACCAGTAAAAGATGAAGCAGGGGAAAGACAGTGTATTTAACATAAAAGGTGCTTTTGGTTTTTGAGACTGAAAGTCATTTTCAAATGAGGGGCAAAGTATCATAAGTTTTTTCTCTGAGCAGGTCTTCAGTCTCACCTTGTATTGCCTGTTTTAGTTTTATTCATGTAATTCATTTTAATATTTTTTCTTGGTGCTTGTTTTGTTTGAATAAATATGTTTACTGGTCTTAGTATGAGGCTGCTGTGAGGTTAGGAGGTAATACAGACTTTGAAGATTCACTAGTAACAGAAGTTTACTGATCTGTGTTTAATGACCAAGAGCAATGATGTATTATAACAGACCTCAGTGATGGCTGTAAAGGGTTTTTTTAAATGGTAGGGATTCAATGCAAAATCATGCTTCTGGCATTCAACAGTCGCTCTCTGTCCTGGTTTGCTTTTGAGAGGTCACTCAATGTCACAGTGGCTCCTCTGCTCACTGGGACAAAGTACCCTGAGAATAATATTCCTGACTAATCTTCTAACGTTCTTATGTTTCAAAAAATCTCAGCATACACAGGCACTCCTGGAATATGAAGTGAAACCCTCAAAACATGTCGACTCACTAACCACACAAGCATGCTGCAAAATTATGCATTAGATTCCACTGATTAAAATTGGCCTCATCTAAACAAATTAAGGGGTCTGATCTCTCATCCATATGCATGGCTAGTTCTCATTAATGCTAATAGAGGCTATGTGTATACACGGATGGGAGAACACACCTCTGAGGCTAACTGTACAGTTTCTGTTTGCATTATTTCTGCAACAGCAATGAAACATTCAGTGTTAAGTATTTCAATAATTTAGAGAAAGATCAAAGGGGAGAAGGCTCAATATTGTACCTTTTCTTGTACCTTACTGTGGTAAATAAATAAAACAATATACCTTATCTCCAAAAGCTGGGGGGCAAGTAGTACTTGTTACCTGCTACTGTCTTTTTATAGTGCCTACTAGCAAATTTAGATTTACATGCCTGTGTTTTCAGGCAGAAATAAGGGAAAAAACAAAATCATTTATGCTAAAAAGTTGCGTCTTCCCAAAACAGTGAAACATTCATGTATATTTGTTGCAATAGGGTTATTAAACTGTTTAGAGAGATGCCTCAGTCTGAATTAAGGTGCAAATGAGACCATATGCTGAAGTCAAAAGTATGGATGTTATTTAACAGTAAATTTGGGAGAGAGAGAGAATGAGATAGAAAAAAGAGGTGTGGGGGGGTGTGAGAAAGAGAGAGACAGAGACAGATTAAGTAGAAAATATCACCACTCCCACTGATCCTCTTCCAGTCTTCTGGGTGGTGAGGGTCCTGCAAAACATAAAGTGCAATGGATTAATATGGGTTCAGGCCAGGTGAGAATGCCCAAGTACCTCCTCTGCTGGGGGAAGTGGGGCAAGTTTGACACTGTCTCTTGCAACAGATTCTGCATTTGCGGCATTGCTTAGCATCAGGTGCAATGCTCTGGTGCAAGGCCTCGGCAGTGAGTCTGGGGAGCAGTTCAGGGTGTCTTTGATGGTTTATGACACCCCTCAGTTGCCCCTCACATGAATGTCCCATGGATGTGGCCGTCCCATGGTGAGGGGGGGGGGGTGGTTCCAACTGAGACAATTTGTGTGAGGGAGGGTGGGTGTTAACTCTCTCTGACCGGAGGTTACACCACACACGCAAAAACTCTCTCCCCATACTCCCTGGCCCTGAGCCCAGCCAGAGCTGATTTTCAGGGCAGCTGCTGGGTTTGGCTTTCTTTGTTGATACATTCTTCTCCCTCAGCCTTATTTACTTCTCCCTAAACTTGAGATAAATGGACAATAGTGTCACCTTTATCTTGTCTCAAGTTCCCTTAGTGCTTACAGTCCAAAGCTCCACTCAGGAGGCATATTTAGGGAGGGGTGGGCTTTGGTGGTCGCAGCTTCTTTACACAGTTTTACCATAATGGGCAAAAGGTCCTTCATAACAATGTTTAAGCCATTGCCATAACACTTCAGTCTCTCACAGTATTAAATCTCTTAATGCCATCTTCATAATTTTACACACTATGAATGCCATTTACTGCATTTGTGCATGTTCCTGTGCTACATACAGCATATCAACTGTAACGTCATCTAAAGATTTCCCATGTATTAGTCCTTTCATATTCAGTTAAGTGTTCTCAGAACATATTCTGTCAAAACATCTTAAATACTTGCATAATACCATAAAAATAGTGTTGTGCATGTTATCAGACAGTGGGAAATTAATCAGCATTCTTTTCAGCCTGAGCTACACTGGGATAAAAGAGGTGCACATTACAAGGTCTGATGCTTCAAGGGAGTTTGTTCTCTGTGTACAATGGCTTTAAAACAAGCCCCACTGTGAGAGGCTGCTTTGTATTTTTTTAATTGTATAAATTGCTAAGTAAAAATTAATTGATTCATGACTACTAGAACGCACCAATTACAGAGTTTTCGCAATGCTTATACCTTTAGCTATTTTCATAAGACTCAGGGTCTG
Organism: Melanocharis versteri; assembly: GCA_013397845.1. NCBI lineage: Eukaryota > Metazoa > Chordata > Aves > Passeriformes > Melanocharitidae > Melanocharis > Melanocharis versteri. Next base: position 97,641 of record VZTG01003997.1, read on the forward strand.
TTCTGGGCTGTAAATTCCTTGATGCAAGACTGCAAAAAATGGCCACATGCCTTTTCTTTTGGGCACAGTTTGAAGGGTCTCTGTGTGTACTCCTGACTATCTAAGCTTAGGATTCTAGTGGAAAAATAAGTAACTGGATGTGATGGAGGATTGCCAAACTGAGTATTTTAGATAATTGCCGTGGATGAGGTAGACCCAGGAACAGAACCACACTGCTTAGTGACATGTAATGTAAAAGGTATTTGTAAGTAGAATGGGACCACTGTGCAAGGACATCCTCCATGAAGGGCTGTTGTTATCGCTGTTTGTTGCTTTCTAACACAGCTGACTGATGTACACCACCGGTGTTTTCATTCATGACATCACCATTTCCTTTTACTTTCTCCATAGCTATAGTCATCTGGACATTGTTACCTAGGTTACTATCACCTCATGGCTTCTGGCTCCAAAATATCTTACCTGGGCACAAATTTGTTATGAGTTCATCTTCTTTGTTTCTTTTCTGTGCATATCTAATCATCAGAACAGGTCAGGTGTAGCTCAGAGCTTTGAGAGAAGCCTCTCCATAGAAGCTGTTTGTTCTTGGTTTGATAGCACATACTAGAGTCATGTAAAAGTTCAGGCTGGGCACTAGGCAAATTCAGTCAAGGTCTCAGTCTATTTCAGTGGTGTTGTGGTCGTTTAACACCAGCTGGAAATTAAATTACAAATAAGCCACTCACCTTCCCCTCACCCCTTCCAGTACGAGAGGGACAAAGGCAGAGGTTGAGATAACAATAACAAAAAGCAATGGAATAAGAAACGCACAGTAACAGCAGCAATAGCATTAACAAAAGTCTACAAAAAGAGAAGGTGCTCTACCCTCAAAAACACCACATAAACTTAGTTCTGTCTGGCCGCCGGGACAAAGACAAGATGGTGGCTGTTCCCGTGCTGCTGGCTGGCCCTGTCCCCAAGCCCAAGACAATGGAAAACAATAATGGCCAAACCCCCGAAAGCTGCATCGTCTGTGTCATGCCTTGCCACAGCTCTGCTTCACTGGGGCTCGGGCTCCACGGGGCTGTGCCTCTGCACCACGCTGGCTCTAGTGCACTCAGCTGCCCTCGCCGCTTTCCAACACCACATCCCATAGCCATGTCTTGGCGGAACGAGAGGGGATGGATGGTGGCAGCAGAGCAGGGGGTCTGCAGGGCTGATGCTGACAACTTTTCCACTTGAGGGAGGGAAGCAAAATGGCAGAATTTCCCGGGTGTGCTCACCTTTTCTTCCCCCCTCTCTTCAGCCAGGGTAGGTGCTTTCAGATAGGTTTTACCCCTTGAAAACTACCATACTTTGTGAACTTGGTCTGAACTTGCTGATGGGGGAGGGAGGCTTTTCATGTGCTTCTGATCAGAAAGATGCACAAAGAAGGGATACTTCTTCACTTGCCTGCTTCTTTTAATTTAGCCCAGCTTGTAACTGGGAACAATATAATTTGTCATATACCAGAGCCATACAGACAATTTTGAAAGACTTGGGATTTTGAGTTCTTAATTAACGTGAAGAACAGAGTTTGGTTTTTTTGTCTTACATTAATCTACAAAGACATCAACTCCCATGAATTAATGGAAGTAATAATGTGTTTGTGTAGAAGTGGAGGCTTTGAAGCAGAGTTCTGTTCTGTAGAGTGCTTCATGGTCACTGGAGGAGGTCACTGTCGATCTCAATAATTTTAAAAAAGGAAATTAAAATCTTTGTGCAGTAAGAGGCAAATAATACAGATTTCAAACATAGTAAATAATTGCTGCCATAGTGCGTGATCCAAAAATAAAGCAGTTGCTTTTCTATAGCAGTTTAGAATGTGTTCTGCCAGAGGAAAGACAAAAAAAAAAAGATTACTTTGATGGGGTGTGAATACTATGGTGGAGAATATTTTTGTTAGAAAAAAAATGAGTAAAATTGCAGGTTTTGTAATGTGTGTTTCATGCAAATATGTCAGACCTAGTTGCAGCTTAGACCAGAGATGTTTGAAGCAATTCAGGTTTACCAAGAACTAGAATGACAGAGAGAAAGAGAAAGTGACAGAGTTTGTTTTACAAGGTCAGCCAGTCTCTGACTTTTGCAGCAGAGGAAGGAGGTTACCAAAGTAATTAAGGCATAAAAATTAAAAGCAAGATTAATTACTTAAGATGAAGAAGCGACACTAAGTACTTCCATTTGCTGTGTGAATGTGTTCTATGGTGCTGAACCCCCACATGTGGGACACGCCATCTTCTGTCTCAGGGATATCTCAGGAGCATTTCCTCTGATTTAACATGCCTGATGGGCTGTCAGCATATTCCCTCACTTCCTACATCTGGGCTGGTTTTAGGTAGTTCCAGCTCTTTGCTATCATATTCCTGAAGGTTGCTTCCAGCCCACCTCTGCAGATTTCCACTTATGATTACAGAAAGAGTATGGTAGAGCAGGTTTTGTCTGCGAATTACAGGGCAGAAGAGAATTAAAGCTGAGTTAGACTGTAAATACACATATAAGTCCTTTTCTGATGCTGAAAAAAACCCCGAACCTAGGAAAAAACCCACCAAACAAAACAAAACAAAACAAGAATAATGTTTTATTTTTCCTTTTCATTATATAGTCCTTTGCTCATATTCTAATTATCTTCTCAAACATTTGTCTGTACACTGTGGAAACTTGTCTTCCAGGAATTTATGTCAGGCAAAACTGTGAACATGCTGTAGATTCTGGAGAAATGAATTCCTATCCAAATATTCATATAATTTAGTAAAACTCCTTCACTTAATCTTACCTCTTACAACAAATATGCATGCTTCATTAATTGACCAAAATAAACTAGTGGCAGAATGTAGCTTTTGCAATTTTCCTTTAATAAGGAGAAAACAAGGACAAACTAAAACAGAATGAGAGAAGCTTGTGTGGGAGATTGTAAATTGATTTTCTTTTGAGATAGAACATAAGGGTTCTATTTCTGTTCAGTGCTGGCTCATTTGGGTATTTGTGCTGGTACAAGAACATGCTGCTAGCAAGATGAGTTACAGAATGTTTTGTAGTCTTTTTTGTGCATCCATAGTAATGTGAGATGTCATTGAAGAACATGAAAAAAAACAAGAATACAACATCTAGGGTTGGTTTTGTTAAAATGAAGATGGATATATAGATCGATGTGAAGATTTTTGACAGGCTTCATAATTTGCTTATACTTTTAAATGAGAGAAAGACCTTAGAAAGTCAGGAGATAGGGTTTTCAGTTTGGGGGTTTTTTAAACTATTTTTTCTCCATAGTGCATTGTATGAAATGGTTTAGATTAAATGGAAATGTTATGATTTCCTAATCTTACACTAATGCTATAATTACCATTTTGTAATCTAATCCATAAATTCCTTCTGGTCACATTGAAGAAGATAAGCTTCAGTCTTCTTACAGGTAGTACAAAAAATGCGTTCATACAAACTTCTTTTGTAGAATTAGATCATTTTGTTATAATACTTCTAAAGATGTCGATTTTTGTACACTGTAAGCCTGTTCTTTCCTCTCAGTTATGCTTGGAGGCAAAGCAAATTTTTTCAGAGATGTGGTTAAGGTTAGAGGTGTTCATTAGCAGCTGAATTTCCTGCTGCTTCACTGATGGTAATAGGATGAGCTTTTTAAATGGTAAGGTTATTTTTCATTCAGCATTACTCCCTTAGTTCCTTATATTAAAAAAAAAAAAAAAAAATCCCACAAAAATACCACTGAACAGAATAATTCAGGTTGTGATAGGCACACAGTCTAGAGGCCAATATATCTTTCTTCTCCTTAGTCTAAAAGGTCCTTTATTGTAAGGATGTCATTTGTCATACCCAGTTCTTTTTAAGTAATACGGTTTGGACTGCCTACATTTTGGTACTTACACGTTTATAAATGAGGTAGTCAATAATTTTATTCTTTAATGTGCCATTTGAAAAAGGTAGACAAGACAACTTTTGTGTACTGGAATGTTTTATGAATTTTTAAAGTGAATGTGAAATCTTCACACGAAGCTCAAAGCTATATTAGGTTATAATGAACATGACTTTTTGAAAGAGAGAATACAGAATCTTCACAATAACATTATGGGTGATTTCATAGATTTATAATTGACTCTTTGGTTCAAATAGCTAAACTCTAGCTTTAACTTACTTAGATGGATGATCAGAAAAATGGAGCAACGTGTGTCTGAAAATTTCTACTTCAGTGGGAATTTTCTTTTCCCTGGTTCCAGAAAGAGAGAAGATAAATGTTTTCAGTTCTCGTCAGCTGTTCTGTTGGATTCTTTTGATTTCTTAGAAAATGCAAAAACTTGCAATTTATTTTTTAAAATTTCTTGTTGTTGTTTGATTTTATAGATTTAATGACTTATTTGAAGTGATGTGCCACAAGTGAGTGTTTTAGGTCACTCAAGGATATCGGCAAAAGCAGGTTTAGCGCTCAAGTGAAAGTGCAATGAAGTTTGTTGGCAAGGTTCACTCTACTACTTACTATATTGTTAAAGCACACAGAGAAAAATCTGAGTAAAATCTAAAATCAACCAAAAATAATCTATGTGGAGGCTTGGGATGGGAAAAGGGTAAGAATAGGAAATTATAAGGATAAAAAAGAGTAAGGGAGACTCTCCTGTTGAGTCACAACGTTGAGAGTGGATCCCCTTGCCAAATTTAGCCCCAGACTTGACAAGTGGTTCATGCCTGGAAGTTTTAAGAACACTTAAACATTAACAGCACTTAATTGATACCCTAATTTAAACAATTTAACCAAAGATTCTATCAAATTTACTGTAGCATCATAGTAACTAACTTCTAGGCCTTACTTATGAATCTATTGTATTTAAAGAGAGCAACATTCACAGTACACTTGCTATGGCATATTCACACTCATACACATAGAGAACTAAAGGAGTATGTACAAGGCATATACCTGTGAAAAATTCCGCTTGAATTCAGTGACGTACTTGTGTTGGATGCCTTTGCATATTCTCAGTGGTCAAAGAGTTGAGTCTTAAGGAGGGAGCGGGTATTAGCCCAGGCTCTGTCATCCTCATTTGGTGATCCTCCAGACATAGCAAACTTGAGACTTCGCTGGCTCTGAGAGGCATCCCGCTCAGAGGGAGATTGCTGGTCACAGCCCACTGTGGTCCAGGAGAGCTCGAAGGGTCTCACTCAGGACTACTGTTCATAGGGCCATGAGAGAGTTGGCTTTAGTCATAGTAATTTTCCATCCTGGCAGCTATTCAAGTCAGTAATTTCATTGAAAGTTTGATAACAAAAATGTTCCACTTGGGTTGTTATTCAGGCAAAAATATAAGTTTCTAAGGCTGTTCATTTACAAAAAAAAAAAAAAAAAAAACAAAAAAAAAAAAAAAAGCTCATTAGGCAGCACCAGTTCCTGGGAGAACTCGTTTATGACAAGCTCAGAAGGAGCTAAGCCCAGGTGTTGTTCATCAAGACTGAGGCCTAAGGAGCATTTCTGATACCATTGTACAGTCCAAAAAAGAGAAACAGGAATGAGGGAGGAACCACCACGTGATGCTTGGAGCATTTTTTTTTTTTTTAACACTTCTTAAAATAGCTAAGCAATTTTTTTTTTTTTCTGTATGAGAGGTTGGGATTCTCCTAGGAGTATAGTGAGTTATGGTCTTACAGGCAGGGATGGAGACCAGACACTTGAAAAGGAAAGTAATTTAAAGCAGGCTGCTTTAGTCTAAAATAATGTTGGGTTGGAAGCAGTGGAAGTCTAGTAATTTTGATGAAGGCTTTCGTTGTTTTTTTTTTTTTTTTTTTTTTTGTAGTCTAGG
>VZTG01003997.1:105118-136236 GCA_013397845.1 Melanocharis versteri
AAAAAAAAAAAAAAAAAAAAAAGCATCCCAGTTTCCTGAGCCTTGGTAACTAATGAGCCTTAAATAGTGCTGTTGGGCTACTTCAATGTACACAATAAAATTAAACTTCAAAGTTAAAATATCATGAAAATATCAAGTTAGCAATAGTTATGAAACATAATTGCAGAGGGGACTGAGATTGTTTTGAAACAAAAATTTACAAAGAAAATCAGCTGCAAAAAATCAACACCATAGGACAGAAAAAAACCCAGAAACTATCAAAATGCTTTTGTGCTTCACTTTTTCAGGAAGAGACTGTTGTAATATATGTGATTTGAAGAGGAATAGGGAGTCTGATGAGTTTAAATGCTTCTATTGATGCTAAGGGGATTAATTTGAATTCTTAATACTAATTTCCATTTTGTTACATTGGTTAGTGCTGCATGAACTATTCTGTGTGTTTTCTGTCTCTGATAAGGATTTTTTGCTCTTTCTCAGAAGTTTAATTTATATGTTGAAGAGTGGGTGTTCCACCAGAGCAGCATTTTCTTATGAAAGAAAAAGTTATCAGCACTATTCATATCAATAATGACAACCTCAATACAGGAATATGTGTCAGATGCAACCCAGAGATCCATGGCTCTGGGAAAAATGAATGACAGTTGACTTTCGGTTTTAAGACTGGCTAGACAGTTCTCTATAGTTCTTCTGAGAGAGCTGCGTACAGCCAGAAAGAGCAGTAGTGATGACAAAGTGAAGCCTAATTAAAGCCACTGCTGTCGACAATTCAGCTCTACCAGGACATTTTCTCTACTTCTTTTGAAGTTAGAGGTCTCATCTGAGTGAAGCTAACCATTAGGTTAGCTAACCTATACATGTTAGGTGCATTTGATTCTCATTATTCTCAAACTATTTCTATAATATGAAGATACATGCTTCATATATACACCATTAAGTATATGCAGAGTCTTCAAAATGATGTTTAGATTGTGGTTTTGGTGAACTAGAAAGTGTTACATAATAAGGCTTCCCATATATGTGAAGCAGAATAGTTAGAGTTCAGGAGACCCAGGATTTTTGAAGTCCTCTGAATGTGCCCTCTACCTCCTGCACCCCAAAATGCAGCGAGGTTGATGGAAACATACTGGTATTTCAAGGGCTGAAAGTAAATTTTTGAAGCTTCTTGTAGAAGAGGTGAAACTAATTGTGTGTAAATTGCAAGTCCCTTCTAATCACTTAAATATTCAGTCTCATAATTTGTTTTTTTCCTATGGTCTATTTCATTTATCAGCCAAGAGTGTGAGAGAACATCAGAAGCCACTAGGACTCCTTTCTGAGAAAAGTGAAATATGACATGATTCTGGCAATTACAGCTGAGTAAGCAAAACATTCTGGAAGGTGATGATTTTAATTTCACTGCTGTTTTTATGAAATCTTGTAATATAAAGGTAGATCCACAAGCATTTATTTTTTTTTTATCTGACCTCAGTTTCCATCAGATAACCAGGGTCCAAAGTGTAGCCGTCTAGAGATTCATAGCACTGTGAAGGCTGATTAAGAGCACTGGAAATGTAATGGGGACTAAATGAAGTGCTACTCATTTTTAGATTAAATTTAATAAGCTCTGTTTCTGTCCTTCCCACCCCTTTTCAATGTCTCTTTTTTGTTGCATTCACTTTGGAAGAAAAATTTGGGTCTTAAAGAGGTGTGCAGTTCAAGAGGCTAAGAGTTTTTACACTGTATTAGCTAGTTGCTGCATATCCAATACTAGAAGTTAGCCACCTACTGAGTTGATATCAGCTGGAGCTTTATCTTTAGTGTCTTGATAGGATAATTGTGCTGCACATGCACATATGCTTTTCTTTAACATTGCTGTTAAAAGAGATTATCTGTTAGAACAAAACTTACATTCTTTTTTGAGCATGAGAGGTAATAGTGAAAACTGAGCTGATGTTGTATCCTGGTTGTTTGCAAAGCTGTCTCTTTTTGTGGCCCCAGTTCAGATTCTATAGCCTGCAGCCCCAATCGTTTTGCTTAACAATTATTTGACCTTCAAAATTTAATTAAATATCTCCAGAAAAACATATAGTCAACTTCCTAACAACTTCTGACATCAGCACTCACATCCACAAGTATATTTTAACGTCCTTACAATTTACATGCTCTACAAAATGTATGTCATAACATAACATAACATAACATAACATAACATAACATAACATAACACAACATAACATTTATTTTTTTTTTTTCAACCAATGGATTCAGAGGTGTTTGTGCTTTATGCTCACCTCATCTTCTTGGTAGTTTCTCTACATTATTGGATATAATGGGAAGACCCATATATGTATTAAGGCTATAAAGCAAAGCAGTAATACCCCCTGTATGGACAGACATGTCCAAAAGGTGTTATCTGTGGCCCTCTTTACTCAGTGGCCCCTTAGACATGAGCAGTGGTGACTGCATTGTCACGGTCTTCTGTTCCTCATCATCTTTTCTTCCATATCTTCTTTTGCTCCTTACCTCTCCTATGGCAGTAGCACGTCTGTCATGTGGCAGGTCAGATTTGGTCCCTAAGTGGCATTGCGTAGATTTAATTACACGGTGTCATTTTATCCAATTTTTGGGCATCCAGTCACATAAGCAAATACATCATCTCTTTGTCTATCATGTGAAGGACATGTCAACCTGATTTTATTGTCCTATGAAGTTGTTTTTTTTGTCAAGTAAAAGATCGGGAATTATTTCTTTGAATATTAGCATAAGCGTCTATGTGGCTTCCTGAACCATATAAAGGTTTGTGTATGAGGAGTTTTGCAGCTGAATCTAATGTGGATGATGGAGAAAACATTAGAAAACATGAAAAACAAACAAACAAACAAACAAACAAACTGAAAGAATAATTCAGCTCATGATTGTATAATTCAGTAGTATATAACAAAGAAATCATATACCTCAAATTGAAATTTGAACCTGCTTATTAAATTAATGTGTAATTAAATCCAGATTTGCAGCTTTTTGTTTTAATGTCACCTTCTTATCAAGGTATATTCACAAACATTTTCAGGCATAGTCTAGCTAGTCATAAATCATCTGATTGATGATCTGTAACTTTATGGACTGATACAAAACTAGGTCACTTTTCAATATGTATGATATTGTGAAAGGATAGTATTTGAGAGGGATGCCATATTATGATACTGACTGCTCAAAGCCCACAAAGCAGATTCCTACCATAGAGAAATGAGACAAAACATGAACATGTGGAAATCCATGTTCTGCTCCATTTGCATCTGACTTTGGACTGGTAACTTTAACTAGAAATTTAAAATAGAATGAAAAGTAGAAACTACTTATGATAAGTTCTTTGAATGGGTGTTATTTTTGCATCTCAATACACTAAAGGTAGCTAAAAATACTAATAGCCTGACCTTTTCTGAGGTAGAAATAGACTCGTACATGAAGTTGCCTTTGAGTGTCCTTGAGTCAGTCTGATGTGACCAGATCTACTGCAGAACTTGAAAAATGCTGTGTTTGGTTCTGTTCTTAAATATATGACTTCAAGGCCCAGGGGGCTGGGATGGATTAATGACAATTTAAATTAATCCATAACTGTAGGGAAGGGACAAAAAAATAAGCCAGGGTCTTTGAGATCCTACCTAAACTTATTAAATACATGTGCCAGAATGCTCTGCTTGGATTTGAAAATATTCCTATCACGTGTTCCTTGATTGTTCCGACAGCTGCTTTGCACATAATCTGGCTATATGCCTCTGGCCATAAGATTTGTTTGTTTGTTTGTTTGTTTTTTTTAAAGGTGAAAATTCTGGAACAGAGACCAGCAAACAGAATTCAGGACACTATCAGCAAGCTGAGACAAGATACATGAGCCATAAGCATGAACATAGTTCAGAATTGGAAATAATAAATGTCTAGCATTTAGTCTACAGATATGAGTAAATGCAAACCTGTCTGGAAAACAAAGTAAACACTGTAATAGCTTGCTGCTCTGCAAAGGTTAATGGTGTTTAGAGTCTGGAAAAAGGAGAATACTTTGACAAGATACAAGTTCTGCTGAGCTGCAACTCATCATGAATATTACAGCTGAAAAGGAATAGGTTATCTACATAGGGGAAGCACTTACTAATTTCAGACTGGGCACTTCTACATCAGAAACAATGAAATAGTTACCAAACAGGTGATGAGGGAATAATAAGGTAAAATTAATCATATATAGTGGCAATTTTACCCATATTATTTAAGTATTTGAACTACATGTGTAGGCTAATAAAGTGGAGAAAGAGTGACAGCTTGTTATATTGTCTTGGTAAAAGACCTGGGCTTGTCAAGAGACTGTTCTTATTACGTTTTAGGAGATGTCAGGTACTTCATAGTTCAGAGTCAGACTCCAACCCTACCTAAAACTCATGTAACTAAAAGGTTCCCCTTTTCCTTGGGAAAATTGAAATGCCATACTTTATTTTTTTTTTATTTTTTTTTTATTTTTTTTTTAATATGAGCAGATGAAATATAGTAAGCATAAACCCCAACAAAGAAAATCAACTACCAAATTACCTGCACCCCCAAAACTAAATTCTTTCTGTGTAGAGAGAGACAAATAATTAAAGGAATGGGGATAAGGAGGATCTTTTCTTGCTAAGAAAGAATTTCTAGGAGAAATGCTTTTACAATGTTTTTATTAAAACAAAAAATAATCTCTGATTACTTCTCGGGTTGCCTTTGGCATCTAGTATATCTTCTGGGAAAGGAGATTTTTTTGATATCATAGAGTCATAGAACAGCTTGGTTTAGAAGCGACCTGAAAGATCATCTATTTGCACTAGGCAGGGACACCTTCCACTAGATCGGGTTGCTCAGAGTCCCATCCAACGTGACGCTTCCATAGATGTGTGATATAATATAGAACATATTGGACATTTAATCTGAGGAGAAGAAACAAATGAAGGAGGATGATTGGAGATTCTGAGCAGCGCTGGGAAGAGCTAAAAATTTAGACCATAAGAAACACAAAAAGGGAAAATAGGGATAATAGTTTATAGGAAAATAATAACCAGGGTGAGTAGAGGAAAATGTAATAAGGAAAATAGTAAATAAAGCAAACATACAAATATATCTAAAGGTATTTAAAATATTTAAGTCCATTTCGGGAATACATGCTTTAGCAGTGTATGGGTACAACACGTCTGTGGTTCGGCAAATACAGGGGAAATTCTCTCCCACCCCTTTGTTTTTTTACTCTGGAAGTTATATAAAATGTAACTTTCAGTATTTTTGAGAAACTGAATGAATTTCTTTTAGAGATGTGAAGTCCTGAATTTTTTCTTATAGGAAGCAAACCTCCAGATTTGTCTGATTCTTCCAATAGGTTATTGGTACACATGTTTTGCCTGGTATTTTGCAGTAACAACATTGAAGAAAAGCCTCTGCTTTGGTAATTAAAATGTGAACAAAAGCTGAAAAGAAACATTTTCAGAGTAAGAAAGGTGTTTCAGCAATGATCATGAGAATGTATAGAAATATAATTTTATAAAAGGATTGCTGAGGTTGACTGTTACTGATCTTTCCACTAGTAGCTTGGTGAAAAGATCATTCAGAGTATGAGATTTTGCACGAATCAGAGAGACCACTCTTTCCAACACTTTAGATGTTCATGGAGGAAAGATAGGAGACTGATTACAGACCTGTCATTCAGTACAGTGCAGCCCAGCAGCAACTGGGCATGAGATACTACATGTAGTTGTAGTTAAGTCATTCGAGCCTGGGAATTTATGTATGTTCCCCTTCAAGTTACCCCATATGTCACTGTTATTAGAAACTAGGATTTTAAACAAAGGCAGCAGACTTGTGACTCTGTGTCACTGTGAAAAAAACATATTTTCTAACAGTGCATGAAGGTTACTTGACTTTGGGAAAAAAAAGTTTAACCTATTTATGTGAACCTCAGCTTCACAAGGAAATAGAACAAGCTGTAAAAGCCCATTGCATAGGCCAACAGTGCAAGCTATAGATTACAGAGCCTAAAGTGGTGGTTTAGTAAATCAGATAATGCCTCTTACTCAGCAGTTGTAACACTCCTTCCTTCCAAAGGAACAGTGTCTTAAATTTGTTAAAAATATTCCTTGCCAACTTGCTGGAAGCCTTTTCACTTCCATTCATGGTGCAGAAGAATCACTCTGTAATGAGAGCTCATAAAAGACAAGGTACGGGCTTTTCTTTATCTTACTCACATGTAGAGAATCAAAGAAGTGTAAAAAGAGATCTGGCAACCTGCAACGAAGGAGAGCCTTGCAGAGTTTTCAGCTGCTGCCTTGTACTGTCATATACTGAATTAGCAAAATAACAGATTGCCAATAAAACTGAAATAATCACATTCTAGGACAGCATGAGCAATATGAGGAAAGATGTACTGCATTTGTTGGGCTCTGTCTTCTGCTGGTAATGGAAAGTGTGTAGCTAGCTGACTCCTAATTTAAAAAAGAAAAAAAGAAAGTAACTGGCTATATTTTATGATAATATTTAATATGATATGACCTTAATTTAACATCTGTGCTGGGCATGCCCAGTTTGATAAGAATACGTTATACAAATCTGAGTGCTTTGAAAGGCTGATGCAAAAAGACAGGAAAGTAATGCTCAAAATTAATCACCACCTTCTTCATTCGAAAAAATTACTCTCACTCTCTGTGTTGGTTGAACTCCAGACAGCAACTAAGCACCCCACAGCTGCTCGCTCGCACTCACCACAACAGGAGGAGGGGAAGAGAATTGGAAGGGTAAATGCAAGAAACAATAATAATAACAGCAACAACTTTAATTTCAATGAAAAAGAAAGTAATAGCAAGAAACAAATAAAAGCCAAGAAAGACAAGCGATGAAAATGGAAGCAGTTGCTCACCACCAACTAATTGATGCTCACCCAGTCCCTGAGCAGCAGCCCTATGGCCAACCTTCCCCTTAATTTATTTCTGATCATGATGCCATATGGTTTGGAATATCTTTTTGGTCAGTTGGAATCAGCTGTCCTGGCTGTTTCCCCCTCTCAAATTCTTGTGCACCCTCACCTATTTGCTATTGGGGTGGTGTGAGGAGCAGAAAAGGCCTTGACTCTGTGTGAGCACTGATCAGGAGCAACCAAGACATCCCTGAGTTATCAACACTGTTTCCAGCACAAATCTAAGCCATAGTCCCATACTAGCTACTATGGAGACAAATTACTTCAGCCCACCTAAATCCAGCACGCGGTCCTCTGCTACTGTGATATTTTCCTTTTAGTAATATAGAGATGAAAAAACTATTTTGACACTTCAGTTTAAGATTTGATGCAGTGAAGTATTGAAGGTCTTGTATAAAAAATTAAAAATTGTCAGTAGGATTCTGTGGGAGTCACTAATCAGCATAATTTACGCAAAAAAATAAAGTGACAGTTATCTGCAGCATGCACAACTGAGGTAAAAGATCCTGGTCTGCTTCTCATTGTCCAGGTTTTGTAAAGTTTGAGTCATGAGAAGATGTTGACAGTGGCTTAGAAAAAGGCACTGAAGATCAGTCACCTGAAAATGACTAAATACCACCATGTTTTATCTTAATAGTAGTAATGAGCTACATATCTGTACAATGTCAAAATGTTTGTCAGTTTTGTTTTTTAATATAGAAGAAAAAATACAAAATTAGTAGTGTTTATTGATTGTGTAGCACAATAAAATGTATCAGTGGTTCACTAAGGGAAGAGAGGAGATGGCTTTCTGACTGAGTAAAATAATGTTAATTGGTCAGTCAAGCACAGGATATAAGAAACACACATATCTAAGGAAGCAGAAAAGTACTTATTTTACACAAAAAGCAGTCAGCTGATTTTATCTGTATGTACCCGAGACAGTAATTTTCCAAGAGAAAGGCTGATGCTGCCTGGGTGCATTGGGAGATATGATGGGAGAACATGGCTACAGAAATGTAACATTTTGCCAGAATGTAATGATTTCTGGTGGAGGCAGTAAAGCAGAGGTTCTCTCTGAAAGTGCTGTCCGGGGTATAAAGTAAGGAAAATATTATAAATGCTTCTGCCATCTTCCCTGCAAGAGCATACCAGCTGTGTCTGGTTTTGAGAGGAGGGGAAAGAACATTCTTGTTTGATCTTAGCTGAATAGAGCAAGTTTCTCTTTAAAAGCATTAGAGTTGAAGAGAGCAAAAGAAAGAAAAAGAGGGGAATAGACATTTAACTTGGATTCAGTTAAGGTGATTTTAAAATGTGTTGATAACTGATTACCACTTAGATATTATGAGCATAAGAATAGGAGGAACCTAAACATTGTATCTCCAGCAGGGTTTCGAGCATCCAAAAATGTGAGTCTTCATTTCATCTCCATAGATAAGGCACCATAAAAAGCAGAAAAACAAGTGTGAAAACCAAGAAACCTACTTTGGTGCCCACAAATAATTTTATTTTTTCATTCAGCTGTGTATACTTTCTAGTGATTATCATTTTATTGGTAGTTAGAATACGCAGAGTATAAGGTCCGCTTAAGCACTGTAGAAGTGTAGATAGTTTGTGAATTAAATAAGAAAACCAAATTTTGGTCAATGTGTAGAAGTCAAATTCAAATTGATGCTTACTATAATAGATAAGTAATACTAAAAAATATAATCAATTCTTCTTGAAAATAGTGGTACATTTCAGCAAGGTGCTGTAGAGCAAAAGAGCAGCATATATTAAGCAAAAGCAGAAAATTGCATGCAGTGCTATTAAGATGTAATTGCTATAAACAAAGGTTTTATAGAGAATATTCACCACTCTCTGTAGGAGAGAGAAGAGATCAATAGTATTCATGAGACAGTGTGCTTGAGTAATCAAGTTTCTGAATCTTTTTTTACACAAAATAACTTCCCTTTGAGCACTACACAATTCAGAACAGCCACAAATTATAACTCAGCAAATAAATTGGTGTACATTTTCCAGAGATTGAAATCAGCCTGAAAAATTGCAATGAAGTATAACTTTTCTTTTTTTATTCCTTTTCATTTTCTTTTCTTTTTTCTTTTTTTTTTCCCTGGATGGCTTTCCTTCATCAAAAACTCATTGGTTTGAGCTCTCATGGAGCACATGGAAACTGATTGTGTTTTGGATGCTTTCTTTTTTATTAAGTGTGAGCATTTCAAGTTTACATGTGTGATAGATCATAAAACCAAATGCATGTTGCATGCTCTGTGCATGTGACTTGCTGCAACATGAAGACATCGACAAGCCACTCTTACAGAGTAATCTTGGAAGATGAGGAAAGCACTTGCTGTGCCAGGTCATGTAGCTTTTAAGTAACACTGAAATCTATTAAACAAATTTTGTATTCTCAGAATCCAGTTTTTAAAAGTGGCATAACCTTTTAGATAAGGACCATCTGGCATTTCAATCTGTCACTTATAGCCAAGAAGGACTAAGCCAATGTTGAAGACACATGGTTGGATTTAGTTCAAATCCTACCTTTGCTTGCCTCAGTAGATTTTTTCAGATCCCTTCCCTCTGTATTCAGTTCCCTCTTTGTGAAATACAGTTGCTAGTATTCATATTCTGCGAGGATCTATCAATATGTTTTATTAATTCGTGCCTAGAAAGTCATGTGCTACACTCTGAAGCATTTATTTATATGATATATATGGATGTATAAATGAATAGTCCTACTATATACATGAATCATTATTAGTATCACTGTTTAGTTTTTTTGGCCTTTGGAAGATTATGAAAGCAACTTTTTATGCAGTAAATACACTTTTTCTTTAATGTTTAAAAGGTTTTATGTACTTTTTGTTCACCAGCATCAAATTGTGCTATAAATAACAATACTGCTACATTATAAACTCTTTATTAGTTCTTAGTTCCACTAAAGTGTTTGGGGTTTTTTTGTTGGTTGTTTTTGTTTGTTTGTTTGTTTGTTTGTTTTTGTTTTGTTTTGGTTTTGTGAGGTCATTTGTTTTTTTCTTCCCAAACAGGATGGAAAAAAATTGAAAACCAATTTTTGTTGCATTGTAATCTATATTTTTCTTGGTTTTATTGCAATAAGGTTTCAAGAACTGTCAGTTGTTTGGTTTGGTTTTTTTGTTTTGTTTTGGTTTTTTTTAACATTCAGGATTAAAGTTAAGGAAAAAGGTAGGAAGATATATATTAACATTGTAGCTGTAAATCTTAAAGTAGAATTTCACTTGTACCAGTATTTTCTGAAGGTGCATGCTAAGTGTGTTAGATGCAGGGGATACAGACTGTTTCCTTTATAATGGAAGCTCTGCCAAGAAGAAATTATATAACGAAAGTTGTTGACCTGTTTTTAAAGAACAGCATTTTGAGGAGATCCATGGAAGGACATTATACCACACAGAAAAGAAAGATTAGCAAACTCAGTGTGTGAAACATTTAAAAGTGTTACACGCATCTCCTTCCAATGCAAAACTGAATGGAGTGTTACCAATTTTTGTTTCCTGAATTGTAAACAGGTAGCAGAAAAATTCTCCTTTGTTATACTTGTAGTGGTTGCAGAAAACCATAGTATGAAGGCCAAAGAATGAAGTTTTAGTTACCTTGTTATTGACAAGGGTTTTTAGAAGAAGAACATTTTTACCCTGTCTCACTTCCTTCTTCCCTTCTCTTCTCTCTTTTTTTCTTGTCTTTTCCCTGGTTGACTCTAAAGCTCAGAAAAGATGGTTTCCAGTGTTTCAGCTTCTGAACTGAAAAATAATTTTGTGGAGTGAGTGAACACATGCTTTTGAACAGAGAAATGAGCAGAACCAAAAGCACCACCAGGAAAAATGGTCCATAATGACCAAAGGAATGTCATGCTGTTTACCCAGGGCAATGTGTGCTCACATCCCACTGTGCTTTGCAGCTGTTCTGAATAGCAGAAACACTGACTGTCCTAAAATATGTTATCTACAGTGACCATATGCAGAAAAAGGAGTCATAGGAAATTTAGGCTTTGTAAGAAGAGCTCACAGAATTGCAATGCAATATATCCTAGAAGTAAATTTTCCCCCAATTCTTGATAAAATTACTGAAATTTGCAGCATTGAATGTGTAAAATATTTTTCAGTCTTTCCAGAATAAGAATGAGGAAAGTCAAGTATCAGTTTTTCAGGACTTTAGGGACTTGAGTTCATTTCAGGTGGAACTGATGTATACTGATTCTACTTTTTTTTTTTTGTCTTCCCTGCAAGCCACATTTTCTTCTTCTGAAATGCCATTTTAAAATGCCTGCAGGTCCTGTGAGCACAAAGGTTTGTTTTGCCATCCATATCATTGCTCTAAAAGGCATTCCACAAAAGTGGAAAGAAAAGCGGTAAATTATTTGTTGAACTTTTTCAAGCATCATTTTCACAAATCTTCTGCCTCTCTTCTCTTTTTCCTTTTTCCTGATCAGCTTTAGCAAAATAAAATGGAGCCAAAAGACTCAGAGAAATTAATTATAAACTGACATGTTGTTGATTTCATGCCTTATGTGGATGCAAAAAAAATTAGATTTTTCATTAGCACCCAGTCCTCTCTGTTCTTTTTTGCGATGTTTGCCTTACCTTTTTCTTTTTTTCTCCTGGTTTGGCTTGGGGTTTTTTTGCGGAGGGGGATGTTCTGGCAGGCTGTGTGAATCCTACACTTTTCAGCTGTATGTTTCTAGGCTCTTTAATAAGCCTAAGCAGATTTTGGTGTCAGTTACATTGATAAAAATCTGCAACAATGCCTTGCTTGTCTTTGGGGCCTGTTTAGGTGTCTATCTGTGTACTTGAAATACGGAATCTTTTACCTTTTTTTGATTTTTAGGGTCTGATCACTGCTTAGGAGAAAATGGCTTGTCAACTCCTGCAGGAAAGTTTGCTGCATCCCAAATTCAGTTTGCTTTGTGCTTGCTTAACAATGAAGTGTCAAGTCTGTTGCTGTTTATGGAGTTAAATAACGTTAAAAAAAACCCAAAAAACCAAAAAAAAAAACCCCCCACCCCCCCCCCCCCAAAAAAAAAGAGAACAACAATACACCAGAACAAAACAGCAAAATAAACATTTTCTATCTGTTTGTCTCGTTCTCCGCATGAATTTTATTTTCTTCTGAGCTCAAAATTGTCTGTGCGAAGGAAAAAGCACATCTGCCTCCTTGAGAAGATTCTATTTCAAGCAATGTCATAACCCACCCGGGCTGTTAAAGTGACACACATGACTCTCCTTACCCTTTTCCTTCCTCTATAAAATATTTTAGGGTGGGAGAGAGAGTGTTTAGATCCTCCGGGTGATTTCTGCTCAGCCAAGCTAATTCCATTATCCGTTAGTCATGTTTACATCAGGCTAACAGCTAATAACTCATGTGGAACTCTGTAACCATCTTTAATCTTGTTCTTCATCCAGGAGCCTGGCTTTCTCAGATTATTAATGGTGATGGGTAAGTGTCCTGTCAGGCTTCTGCTCGTGGAATCGCAAAGTGGCACAAGGTCAGCCCTTTCAGAGCAGCTCTCTGGGGTGACATATGGTAATCACATGTACCCCTCCTCCTAAGGAAAAGAGCTGACTATCTCATACAGAGCCTCAAAATAGTAATTGTTCTCACGCAACCCATTAAAGAGTTGAATTTTTCCTTCTGAAAAGGTCGGAGATAGATGTAGAGAGAATTGTGACTGACTAAAAGTCTGCTGTCAGCTTGGTGGCAGGCTGTTTGTATCCAAGTGAGTCTTTTTTGCAGCAAAATGATCTTAAGAAGATTTCAGAATCCCAGTAGGCATACAGATGCCAAAGGATGCCCTCAGAATTAAATAAAGTGTAGATGGCATACTGTGAAGAAATTGTTTATTAATTCTTTTCTGACTGACTTAAACGATTCAGAGTACCAACAGTATTAGAGAGCAATAATCATTTTATATTAATTTGGCAAAATGTTTATGTATGAGTACTTGAAGGTATGAATAGTTACTATAATTTTCATGCATGTTTGTGTGGACAGCAAAAAAAACCTTAGTGTCAATATAATAATGTCAAATCACAGCTTTAACCTTAGACTCTATTGGATAAGTGAAACTGAAACAGGGTGAAGAACTTGTTTAAGCTGTTTCTATTCAAGAGGGCAAATCTGGTCTATTGTTGCAATCAGAATGAGTGAGTGTAAGCAACGTCATGGTAAGTGATCATGCTTTTCATCCTAGACAGTGCTCAAGAAACCTGTCTGTCTGTTGAATAAAGATGATGTGCAAGTATCCTGCCAAGCTTCAGTTTGTGAAAATGAAATGAGGCCAAGAGCAGACCTTGCTGTAACTTATGCAGCCCTGAAATGCTAAACATTCTTACTTACTTACTTAAAGGGTGTTACTACTTTTATGATTAAAAAAAAATCACAACACAAACAAACAAAAACAAACAAACAAACAAAACCCCAACACTCCACCAAAATTATTTGGTCATGTAAGTCTGTCAGGAATGAAAAATAGTTTAGGATGTACTATGCTCTGCAACAGTCTCCTTTATTAATTCTAATGTAAAATCTTTCAACTTGAAATAGGTAACCAGATCCTTATCTTAACAGATATCATATCTGCAAGGAGATAATGTTTAATTAAATAAAATGGAAAATATAGGGATGTCATGGGATCTGTGAAATTATGGATTGTCTCTTGATGGAAATGGAAAACAACCTGCTAACTCAAAATTTGACTGCATCACCTTATTTTAAGGAACAATTAAAAATATATATGAATAGGCACAATGGACTTTAAAATATTTTCAGACATTTGATTTGATCATTTATATATAAAATCTCTTTTTTTCCCCTTTTTCTTTCAAAACGATTCATAGACTTATAGCATCGTAGAGTCACAGAATGTTTTGGGTTGGAAGGGAGACTAAAAATCATCTAATTCCTACCCCCTGCCATGCACAACTAGACCAACCTGTCCAACCAGACCCTGATCAATTCCAGGAATGGGGCATTCACAACTTCTCTGAGCAACCTTTGTCAGTGCTTCACCATCCTTTGTGTCTTTCCCCCTTGTCCTGTCTGCCAATGTAAAAATTTGCTCTAGATCATTCCTATAATGTCCCTTTAAGTACCGGAGGGCTACTAATAAGGTGTCTCTGGAGCCTTCTCTTCTCCAGTCTGAACAACTCCAGCTCTCTTAGCCTGTCTTCAGAGGAGAGATGCTCCAGCCCTTTGATCATCTTCATGGCTTCCTCTGGACTCTCTCCAACAGGTCTATCCATGCCGTCCTTGTGCTGGGGACCTCAGATCTGGATGCAGCACTCCAGGCTGGATCTCACCACGGCAGAGCGGAGGACAGAATCACCTCCCTTGCCTTGCTGGCCACACTGCAGGATATGATTGGCTTTCTGGCTGCAAGCACACACTGTGGGCTCATGTCCAGCTTTTTGTCCACAAGGACTTCTAAGTCCTTCTCTGAAGGCCTGCTTTCAATTAGTTATTTTTCAGTCATGTCTGGGATTGCCCTGACCCAGGTGCAGCTCTTTGCACTTGGCCTTGTTGAATCTCATGAATTTCTGGTCATCACACTTCTCAGGTTTGGTCAGGTCCCACTGGATGGCATCCCGTCCTTCAGGTGTGTCAACTACATCGCTCAGCTTGGTTTCATCTGCAGACTTGCTGAGAGTTCATTTGATTTCACTGTCTATGTCATTGATGAAGGTATTAAAAAACATTGGTCTTAAGATGGAGCCCTGTGGGACAAAATAGTATAAAGTATTTATTTTAAAAAAATAAACCCCAAACCCCAAAGTTAAATGCAATAAAGACTAAAATCTGTTAGGCATTTTTTACTTTTTTTTCTTTTCTTTAACAGAATTAAATGTAATCTGTTTAACCTAATTATCTTTATTATTTCCTGTTCTTAAATCAGAAGCACCAGAGTTTGGGGAGCAGTGATTTGGTAAGAGAGAAATCTTAATTGATTTTGTGGCCTTTGATTCCAAGCAAGGACTTTCCGTCACTGTATGTGATGGGGAAAGATGGGAGGAGGACGCAAGTGACAAAAGTGGCTGAAGAAAGGAAAGCCAAGCTCACAGGCCCCATGGAGGTTGGTTTGCAAGCCTTGAGAGCTTGAGCAGGTGCGAGAGTACAGGCCTGCCAGGAAACTTTGTGTTGACAGAAGGATGGAAATTCATGCAAATAAGTCTTTCTTGTCATAACTTAGCATTTGATAGATGAAAATTATGCTGATTTTATAGAATTAAACTGTCATTTTATGGAGAGAATTATTTAGAACTGCTGTGTTATAATATTCAATCATATGAACGTAAGTAAAGGCTGCCTTCAAAATCTTTACCTCTGAGTCCTTGCTTTTCCTGTGGGGTTCCAGGAATACTGTGGCCTCCTTTGCATAATGCTTTCTGTGGCTGAATCTCCTCTGCTTGTAGCTACTGGATTTCTGTAGTCTCCAACTCATAAGGTCATTGCCCATTATGGGGACATAGATTTTACCTCTTTGCTAATATGATGTGTTAAACCATCTGGGAAGACTTCTGGCTTGTGTTCTATATTGAAAATTACTTTTATAATTTCCTGCTTCTGCTTTATTGGATGACACCCTGTAATCTTCTCTTTTTCTCTTCTGCTTTTACCTCCAACAACTGATATCTCCAATTGGAATGTACTCTATTTAATTTATGATAGCAGTGGTTTCACAATGCAGGGCTACTGATGTACTTGGGTTTATTTATTTATTTATTTATTAGTTCATGGTTTTGTTCATAAAAATTTGCAGAGTTTCTGTTGTTAAAAGACAATGGAAAACAATTGCTGTGCAACACTGCAGCATACTGGCTTCATGAGAGGCCTTACCTTAGAATGCTTCATTGTATGGAAAACAGGCTTCTTTTTTATTTTCCGTTTCAAAAACCCTTTTTGTAAAACAAACCTTGTTTTACAGTTGCTCTTGATTTTAAATTAGGATTGATCTCAAAAGCTGATAATTCTAAAAGGGAAGGAATTTGTGTTTCAAATTGTTCATTTCATTACACATAAAGTGCAATTTACACAGAGAAGGTGACATTTCAAAATACTATATGAAATGAAATTCTAATGTTTTTTAGTTTTTTAATTTGGAGACTTTGTTCATTATTGACCAATTTAATTTCAAAATGTTTTGATTCTAAACAGCATTTTATGTCTGAAAATACTTTGAAAAAGTCTGAAATGAAAATGAGTTTTCAAAAATATTTCCTCATTTCCAAAATACTTTTTCTTTAGTTTCACATGATTTAACTTAGTTTATCCAACTATACCATTTCTGATACAAATTTTTCATGTAAGTTGTCAGTCATATTTACCTTTCATTAAAAAATAGAAAGACAACTGAGATATAAAAGTTTAAAAGAGTTTTCCACCTTACAAAGTTTCCTACTTCATATAATCCTAATCTAAATCTAATTCCATTATTTTTCTAGTCTGTGCATGACTCTTTTATTTTGCCTCTGTTTCCTATAATCTAAAAAGGAAAATAAAGCCGTATCAGAAGAGAAAATGTCACGGAATGGTATATGAAAAGATTAGGCTTTTAAAATGGTTACTTGTCTTTTCAGCTTCTGTCATGTTTTCTTTTGCAATTTCTCATCTTCTTAAAATCTCAGCAAGTGTCCAATTCTATTTTTCACAGCTTGAAAGTTTTCTGGCCTTCTTAGTTTTGCTGTACTTTTTGAGTGCTGCAGTAAGAATTTGGTAAACAAGGACTATTTCTCTTATTAATCCCTTACTTTGAAAGAAAGCAAAATGCATTCTAGCAGCTATTTTGTTTGCAATTTACCCATTTAGTCTTAACTTTTCATCACATTTTTCCTCCCTCATTGCCCTCTGTAACCTCAAGAAGCTTTTGGGACACAAAAAGGGTTCATTTTATTCAGTTTGTCAAAATTAAATCTATAGTTCCAGTTTTGACAAGAGAAAATTTAAAAATAAAGTATGGAATGTAAAACTGCTGCAGCAAGTGCTTTCAGCTTGAAAAACAAATGTCACTGGTACACAGTCAAAATAATAGAAAATGCATTTGAGTTTTGTGCAGGGAGGTTATACTCTTTGGGATAATGCATTATAATTGGGTTTGGGTTTTTTTTTCACCAGAAGAATATATTTAATTTTCTTTTTTTTTCTAATTACTGGACCACTGCCTTTTGTAGAAAGTGGAAGATATACCAAGTGTCTACTGTGTTTTTTTCACTGGCAAACAGGAACTCTATTGCTGAGCAACTTTCTTGGAGCCCATAAGGTATGGGAAGGGAAACAGAACCTTAAAAACATCTGAGGAAGTCATATTATTGGAAATGTTCTTCAGAAATGCTCTTTCTTTAGGTAAAATAGGTGTAGAAAGGATTTTTACTCTGTATTGGGAAGGTTAATTTATGGTATTCAGTAGCAAATATATTTGGTGTTTTTCTGAGAATTTACCACTCTTAGGCATGCCTGTAAGGAATAAACTTTCATTTTTCTTAGGTATATATAGACAGGTCTCTGTGTGTCTTACTATTTGTGCATACATTTACACATAGAGAGAATACAAAATAAAGGGATATTTGCTGTTCTGATTTTTTTGGCATGAAGACCAAAGCAAATGTAGTTGTCATGAAAGCTTTGTTTTGCTATCATAAGAATGACTGAAAATTATATTATTTTTGAAATAAGTTGAAGAAAATTAGAGACCTGAAATTTTTACCTTGATTTCCTAGGAGGAAGAATGAAATTAATAAAAACTTGTTAGGAGACCGTGTAATACTTGGCTTTGGCTTTGCTCTGAGAAAAATTTACTTTACTTTTTTTTTCTTTTTTTTTTTTTCCTTTTCTTTTCTTTTCTTTAGATGATGGAATGCCTAATCTTTGCAGAACGAAAGGGATGTCTGGGAGGTGAAACTTTGTTACCTCCCATAGGCTGAAAGGCATATCAACTCTGAAAGTCAATTAAAAAAAAGTCTTAGATTTGCTGCAAATACTTGAAGAAACTATGGTTCTTCAAAATCAGATTGGTCACAATTTGGTCTCTCTGTTTCAAAGATCTCATCAAACAGGAAACATGAACTGAATCATCAAGGATGCTTAACTTTTTCTGTTACTCACACGAGCGAACAAATTCTGAGTTTTAACATGGCATATAGTCCAACTTCCTATACAAACTGATCATGACAAAATATATTGTGGCCTATGCTAATATGTATCTAAAAGCTTGCCCTAATTTTCCAAAGTACTCTGCACACACAGCCCCTGCAGCAGACCTCTTTAATTCATGTGTCTAACTACAAACTTAATGTCTTCCGTTAAAATGCTGTTGCATTTTAATAACAAAGACAGTCTCATCTCCTCTCTCTTCCCTTTGTCCTCCTTTAAACACTGGTTCTAAAATTCATGAAGAGAAGAAACAGCAGCCAAGAGAGGGAGATAGGGAAGGTGATTAATAAGCGAACAATAAAGAGGTGGCTTGATCGATGTGTTGACACGCTGGAATGCTGGTGCAGTATTTTGTTCTTAATTTTTATAACTTCAGCCAGTATGACAACTGGAATGTTGCACCGTTCCTGACATTCATCTGTGTATTTATGGGGCAATTAGCAACTCCCTGCACCTCATCTGCAGGTTTTCTTACATAACTGTAGTGTGATTATTTCTCAGTAATAGTAAAATACTAAAGTCTCTGTAACCTGTCTGAAAGCTCTTATTTGCATAACTATTACTCAGCTTGCTTCTGAACAAGGGCTGAGTAAGTCAGTCTTTTTAATTGATTAGCTGAGAGCCATTTTAGCTACCTTATTAAGAAATAATCACAACAATTCTTTCTGCTCTGATTGTCTGCTGTTGCCCAGCCAGGCTGCCAACTATTGCCCCAGATGCTAACTAGTTAAATATTTAATTTTAATTAGTGATGCTTGAATACCATAATGATGGCTAGCATAGGTAACAGACAACTACAGCCTTTTTTACTGAACTGGGAAGAGCCTTCAGAAGGCATAGTACTTTCTGGTTTTGGGGGGTATGTATCCTAGAGAATTAGGATCTCATTCTGTGCTAATGACAAACCTGAACCTTGGAACATTGTTTTTCCTTTTTGTTTCCTTTGAGGACAGTAGATTTGTTTCTGCACCTTCCACTATTACGCAAATAAGTTCTGTAGAAACCTCATGATATTTATTCATACAAAAATAGAAGGATAGCCCCCTTCTTCAGCATTATCAAAATATAGTTAGGAGTCTCAAGTATGTAACCTTAGTGCCAGTCCAGGTTTTGAACTGCTCAACAGAGATTCTATTTCACACACATCAGACGAGAGGTGTTTCTGTTGGGCTCCTATCTGGTCTCTCTCTTCCTTAGGTCCTCACCTGAAATTCTGTCTTTATGTCTGAATGGAGCTGGCAGGTAAATAGGTGGAAATACGTCTGGTGGTTTAGCAGATGCTGAGAAACAGAACAGAGTTAGTTGCAAGTGGTGAATCAATGGAAAATTCTCAGTCAGAGGAGTTTGCTGCATTATGCTTTGTCTGCAAAACCAAAGGAGTAGTAAAGCCAATAATGGTTGATATAATCTAAAAAGTACAACTTTATTCAGTTTCTAAGTTTCAGGGTTTAGGTTTAAATGCTCTTTAATGCCACAAACCCTATAAAAATGTGTATGTGTATCAAAAGGGGCAAAACCAAAGAATTGTTTTAGTTCTTTTTGAAATGGAAAATAAGACTCTTCCTGGGGATAAAACCCTCCCAGAAACTTCAAAAGCTCTGACATCAGAGAAAGTTTTATCTAAAGTGAGGTACAGTCATAAAAGCATTTCAGTTGGAATTCTCCTAAGCAGTAAGATTTTACTGCCTTTTATTTCATCAATTGCTTTTAACACCTTATAACACTCAGCAAAGCAAATACTTGATTTTATGATGACTTAATGTTCACTTTATATATCTGAATGATCTGTCATAAAATAATGAGAAATAATTTTAACATCTCTGTTAGAGAAATATAAGAAGCTGAGTAAATTTTTAGAGTATTGGAGATATAAGGGAATTAATTTACAGAAAAATATTTTTAAAGCTCACTGTGCAAAATGAGCTCTCTCTACTTACATATGAAAATTTTCCAGGTAACGGTTCTGTCACTGAACAGGATTTGTTCATTTTTAAAAAAAAAAAAAGTTTGTTCGTTATGTTAATGATAAAGTGTAACCCAAAACCATTAAAATTTAGATCTTTAGATGAAAAAAAAAAAACATATAAATATTTTAGGTGCCATAGCTGAGGAAATAATTTTGTCCATTACATTAAAATGCTGTCTTTCAACTAGTTTTTATTTAATGTACTTAGCATCTATTAAGTATCTGCATGTTTATTGTTTTTTGTTTGCAATTCTTAAGAGTACAGAGCGAAACTTGTTTCTTGAAAGCATTCTGAAGATTTCACCAGGCATTTGAGGTCTATAGTGTTTCTGAAAAATCAAAATATTTTATTTAGGAGCATAGAATATAGTCCTGTATTTTGGACTTCCATTTTAACAAATGTAATGACTAATAACAGTAAAAAGAGATCAATTCATTTATAAAGAAGAGATTGGGACTTTGACTGAAAAATTAACTATAATCTTCTCTAAAAGTCCTTGGGGCTTTCAAAGACTCATTTCCTAGAAGGAAGCAAAGAGGGTTTGAAAAATGAGAGAGTGTATTTCGGCTTACTTTTTGGCCTAGTGTAAACAACAAAAGCTATCTTTGTGAAGAGACTTGGTCATAGTGCTTGTGGTCAGGCTTTGAAATTCCAGGAAAACAGGAAGTACCTGCTGCTGATGAATAGACCAAAGAAGATTTGCCCTCAGAGATGGAGGACCAGGTTGGGAGTACTTTAGCAATCGTTACATACACAAATCCTTGAGGCCTGAGGCATCAACCTCACTTAAGTCGTCAGGAAAATAACAAAGTCCTGGAAGCCTGAAAACCATATCCGAAAACATGAAGGACTAGAAAGTGGCTGAGAGAAATCAGTATGGATTTACAAAGGAGAAATTATGCTTAACGAGCCTGGTAGCTTTCTATAATGAGGCAACTGGCTTGGTGGATGTGGGCAGTGTAGTGGATGTAGTTTACCTTGACTTTAAAACAGCTTTTCACATCAGCTGCAAAACAATTTCGTAGAGAAATTAAGTGGACAGTGAGGTGGAGAAAAAACTTGCAGAATGGCCAGGCCATTGGAACAGGTCACCCAGAGAGGCTGTGTAGTCTCCATCCAGAGAAAAAACTTGTTTTGTCCATGTAGTTAAAGCTACTTTTTGTAGCTGACCCTGACTGCGCTGGGGATTTGGACCGGATGAACTCCAGAAGTCCCATCCAACCTCAACCATTCTGTGTTTCTGTGATTCTGCGATTAGAGGAACTGCACAGTGGATCACACTTGACTACAGATCAGAAGTTGCATGGAGGGAAACACGTTTAGTTCCTCCAAAGCCATAGCTCCCTCTGTGGTTTTTTCAGTGCAGACTATTAGACTTCCTTCTAGCTTAGTCTTTGGCCCAGTACTCCATTTATACCAGGACAAAATGTGTGTCTCTGGGATGTGTCCTCTAGTAAGGTTAATTCACTAATCCTAGGGAAATATTTGATTTAGGTTGCTCCAGACTAAATGTGTCAATTTTCTACCTTGAGACCTGAAGGGGGTTTTTTTCGGTTGTGGGGTTTTTTTTGTTGTTTTGTTTTTGGTTTTTTTTTGTTTTGTTTTTGTTTTGTTTTTTGTTTGTTTGTTTGTTTGTTTGTTTGTTTGTTTGTTTGTTTGTTTGTTTGTTTTTAGTACAATAGGACAGTGCCCTTGGTGATTACAATATGTCTGATTGATTGGCTGCAATCTATAATACTGCAGGTATGACATTATCCTCTTGCCATAATGCTGTTCTTTGTGAGTTCAGCTGAGGTGCAATTTCATCAGGACCATTTCAGCACTTTGTTTTACTGAGCTTAACCTTAAAAAGGCATTATCGATTTCCTATCTAAACCACAGTTTTGCAAACTGAAATAACTAGACAAATTTATGTTTATGATAAAAAAATAAAATATGCAATACATGCAATAAACAAGCTGCTCATTACATGTCTTGAGGTAAGTTATATAAATCATAAACCACCTAGCCGCTATACAGTTGCATTTTTACTGTAGCCTGGAAGGAGCTCAGACAAAAATAAGAGAAAAATCTTGCTTAAATTGCAAACACAAAAGAAAAAGTAACCACTGCCTTTTCTAAAGAATGAGGATGTTGAGTGTAATAGTTTATGAAAATATGTGCTTTATTTTAATTAATATTCATTTAATTCTTGAAATCATTCAGAGAAGGGTGTTAAGGGTGAAACAGTAAGATGAAATGGTTTCTATTCTATGTTAAATCAGTGCTAACTGCAAATGGCTTATGACTCTTTATAGATCTTTTTTTACGTGGCTTTGAAATTGTAATCTTACAAGGATTGATGACATTTTTCATTTCACTGTTAAATTTGTCTATTTCCTGTATTTTCTGTGAACCTGTGAGATTGGGCATGTATGCATGTATGAACAACGAAACAAAGACAAAATAATATTGGCCTTTAATTTATTAAATTAAAGCAGATACTTTTGTGAATGACATTATGAAAATATAGTCACACCAGTTAATAAAGATCCACATGTGCACCACATGGGAAAAAAAAAGGATCAGTGAGAAGAAGCCTCCAATAATTTATGTTGCTAAGTGTGAGTGTTACACAGATGACAAGACCTGTCTCTACTAATACGTTATTGTCTTGTCCTTTGAATTTGAAATTTAGAAAGGTAGGAAAGAATCTAAAAGGAAAATTATTTTTCACCAATAAGATTTGCATTTATATCTCTAGACAAGACAGATAGGGCTGCTGTAGTAAGTGTCACTGAAATGAGCCCTTTATTTCCTCCTGCACCACCTCATCTATTGTCTGTGCTTGGCTTTAATTGCTGAAATTCACAGCAGGCATCTGTTATAAAATTACTGAATTCATTAGTCTTGAATTTGGGAAATGAACAATGGTACACAAGAGACATGAGGATTTATAAAGATGGAAGCAAGGCACAAATATTATTCAATCTTTTTTTAGAAACTGTACACAAAATGTCTCCTGGCTGCTTTTAGCATCTCTGAGTTTAATCATTGACTTAGTTTGGGAGCACTTCCACACTGACAGGCAAGTAGAGGGTTTTTCTTGAGTGAAAGGTTTCTTGATGAGAGACATACAGCTATTCGCACACAGCTTTGATATTTGGTGAGTCTTCGAGAAGCACATCTGGTTCTCAATAACGAAATAGAAATGCATATTACTTTGGCTGAAGTTATTTGTAGATGGCTGTACTCTCTAGTTAAATAGCTGCTGCCAGTCTAACAAGAGCCTGCCTCAGTTGCTCTAATGACCTTATATTTTTGTGCAGTAATGGTGGGCAAAACAAAGAAAACTTCTAAAGACTCAAAATAGAAGCCCTAGCACTACTATTTCTGATATTTTAAAATCCAGGAAGGATTTTTCTTTTTTTTCCCCAAGTTCATTGATGATCAGAAGAGTCATAGTCCTACCAGCAAATATAGGTAGGGTGAGGACAAGTCAAAATGAGTTGTGAAAAGAGATAAATTACCAAGCATAAGAGTTATTTATTATTGAGCATTGGAGAAAGCCCAGGATAAAGTAGGTGATTCCAGAATACTGAGAGGTCTGAGCTGATGTTCTCACAGTTCAGAAAATTGATGGGTTATCTCTCACTCGTGTTGTCTCTGGGGCTACCTGTTAAAATTCTCAAGATTAATGGCTAGAAACCTGTTGGGCACAACTGCTGTCTGTCATTTTTTCCTGAGGATGGTACCATCCTCTGAAATTACATAATTCAGTGCTGTTAAAACAAATCTATTAACCTTTCAGAAGACTGAAAGTCTGAAAGTTGGACTGTGGATCTCCATAATCTACTATGGAAAGGAATATTGGGGATTAAATACTTTTTAATACTATGTTGATAGAGACAGAGACATTTAAATCTACTTTATAGAAGTTGTAATAATTGGCAAGAGGAGACTCATATTTTCAATTTTAAGTGTCTAATGTTATACACCAAGTTGATATTAAGCAGTAATTGCACTATTATATACACAATACACAAGCAAATGCCTCCAAGAACTCACTTCAAAGTTTCTATCTTTGAGTTAGTTTTGTAATTTAGTATATTTTTAGAGTCCTTCTAACACAAGAAACTAAAATAAATTATTTCAAATTTCTTATAATCAGGTTCTGACGATTAGCAGAAAATCTTTTAAGAATGAGGTCTTAACTAAAGTATGTTTGCAATCTGAAGTAATTGATAGAATTCTTGACAGGTCCAGAAAAACAGAAATATCCTGAAGAATAAGAAAATAATGTTACAGAGTGCACTAAAATGTGCTCACATGCATTTCAATACCTCGTGTTACATAAAAAAATTATAAATATGTTTGAGCCGCTGCCTCATATTTATTCAAAAAGTGTAGAAGGACAGTAGAATGAAGGATTGTTTCCTGATTGTCCATGCTTTAGCGTTGACATTGACAGATTCCTAGCAGAAATGAAAATGTTTGTAATTTATAGAAAATAAAGATTCAAGATCATTGACAAAGTAGATATAGGTTCACCATAGGACTTTTTTGAGCCAAACATGACACAAGACAAAATAAAAATGAAATTGATGACACTACTGCATCATCTAACCCTCTTTGTAAAGGAAACTTTGTTCTATTCTGAAACAGTTTGTTTCTTTCTTTTAACTGATGATTAAACTGGAGAGCCGCATTATGTATTTACAGAGTAGTACTGGCCTGGATTTGAATCTCAGCAAAATAAACATTAATTATTAACCTGGAGTGAAATTTCATTTTACCTGAGTTAACTTTCAAGTGTTCAATGAACCATGGAGACTTGTGCATTTACTGATGTATTTGCATTTTATAATGAAAGTTTCAATCCTTTTTTTCAATTTTTTTTTTTTTTTTTTACAATTACTTCCCTCATAGAAGTGATAATTTCCCAGGTGGAGGATGATGGCTCAGTCCTAAATGATCTCCTGTAAGTATTCCTGATGATGACAAAGCTGACACAATATGTATAAATAGTTGCATACAGAACCAGTTTATTATTTTGCACTCAGAATGTTTTTACATTGCTCTTCTTCATTAGTTTCTCTATAAGCCTCAGCATTGTACAGCTACACTGGTTTTGGAAGTATGTAGCATTTGATTTTGTTATGTTATCAAACTCTCTAAAGTTTCTCTATTTTTTATATGCTAGAAAGCCAACTATTAAAGCGTATCTGTGAAGCTATAATAATACTTTTATTATTGTAAGGCTTAGAAATGCCAGATATAATTAGACTCCTCTCCAATGTTAGGCACTTCATAAATATGTTTACTGGGTATTGATAGAGTATATTACATGTTTTTTGTGCTGTAATATATCTTTGTGGCAACCTTCCTATGAAAGTGCTTACAAGGGCAATCACATTCAAAGATGGGGGACATCATTCTCATCTCACTTTGGTTTTATGCCAGTTAAAACTCAATAGAGTAGTCCAGATTCATAGACGGTATCGCTCTGTAGGCACAACTAACATCAGAATTGATCTCTTAACTAGTATACAAAATACATCTCTGCAGAGAACAATTGAATAGGGAGAGGAAGTGGCTTTGGCAGTCAGATCCAAAAATCATAGCCTTAATCAAACTGATATTATTCTTGCCAAGTCGAATTACTAGTAACTTTTTAACAAGCAAAATATTTGACATGCAATGGTAGGGTTTGGGGGCTTTTGTAATAGAACTTAACAAAAGCAAGCTAAAGTCACTTTATTGCAGGGGAAAGTGCTTCCATCTGGTTTTTGTTTCGTAGTCTACAGAGTACAGTTCTTTTCCATATGATGACATATATCTTCCAGAGATACCAAGATTCAGCTTCCATATGTGTATTTTCTACATATATTTCTCACATTCAGTCAGAATGCTCTCATCACTAATCTACAGAATATTTGGGTTTAGCTTAGGTGATTCGGTTTCTGTTCCCCCTCTTAATCAGCAACTTCATATAAACAACCTCTGAAGTAATGGGACTGAGATTCAGGTTTTCAGTTTTGTGAGGATTCAATCTAAACAGCCAGAGAGACAGCCTCGGCTTCTGTACTGGTTTTGGCTGGGACAGAGTTGGTTCTCTTCATAGTTGCTGGTATGGGGCAGTGGTTTTGGATTTGTGCTGGAAACAGCATTGATAACACAGGGATATTTTATTGATCGCTGATCCGTGCTTACACAGAGACAAGGCCTTTTCTGCTTCTCACACCACCAGCACATAGGTGAGGATGCACAAGAATCTGGGAGGGGACACAGCCAGGACAGCTGATCCCAAATGACCAAAGAAATGTTCCATGACATATGGAGTCATGAACAGCGATAAATTAGGGGGAAGGTTGGGAGCTGCTGCTTGGGGACTGGCTGGGCATCAATTCACTGGAATTATCACGATTATTTTTATTCGCATCACTTGTATTTCTTGAGGGTTATTTCTCTCATTTATTTTACTTTTCATAGCAATATTGCTAATATTAATATTTTAATGATATTTCAATTATTAAGCTGTCATAGCCCACACATTTTCTCATTTTTATTCTTCCAGCTCTCTTGCTCCCATCCTCCTGGCTGAATGAGAAGCTGTGTAGTGCTTGGTTGCTGACAGATGTTAAACTAGGACGGTTTATAGAGCTTATTGAATCTTACACAAAGGGAGATAAAGGAGTAACTGGTTTAGATCATGTTAAGACTCCGGCAGGTAGAAACACAGATTTTTTTATTTTTTTTTTCCCATGACAGTTACCTGGCATGGATTCCAGATGTTATTTTTGCCAAGTGATTGTTGTAGCTGCAGAAGTGGGACCTGCTTAATCTGTTGAAAGTCTTCTGGCTTGTAAAATGGATTGAGAATTAAACTCCTTGCTAGTTTGAGGCTCATAATCTGTTTACTTGTAATCTCCCCCCTAACCCCTCTTTTGATACTACCAAGTAGTTCCCACCCTAATTAAAAAGACCAGGTGGAAAGAAGGAAGAATTACTTTTATTTGCAAAGTGTCTAGATAGGTTGTGAAGCTCAAGAAAGTCAAACTCACAAAGAAATATGGTCATTTAGAGTGTAATCCAATGGTATTTGTTTAATTAAATAACTTTGAGGAAATCCACCTAAACTCAGAGAAAGATTTAACATATCTTTTTATCTATTCTTTAACCAGAAGATATATCATCTCAAATGCTTTACCAGTTAATTTTAATAGATATCAAAAACACAGACTCATTTTTCCTGTTGTTTTATTTTCTTATTGCAAGATATTGCAGAGAAACAAGATTACACGGTCAGCTATTACAGCATATCCATAGTTATAGATGTTATCTGGCTTTCCTTCTGGCATGATCAACCAGCTTACAGTACCGCCAAGCTTTTTCAAACCTCTTTATGGGTAGGAAGATGGTTGCTCTACATTAGCTCTTATTTCACATGAGCGAAAGCATTCTCTATGCTAATAGATTTATGGTTAAGGTGGCTGCAGAAATGTTCCCACCATCAGTGCATAATGGATACTTTGTCAGTAAGCAATTTGCCTGCATTCATGGAGGTGCAATTACCAGCCTTGCTGAACTGAGGACAGTTTTGAGTGCATCATGAAGCTATAGTGTTTTCTGCTTGTCTGCGTGTCACACTAGTGCATCTGTGGTCTGATCCAAGTAGAAACATCATACAGGTCTGCACTGGTTTTGGCTGGGATAGAATTAATTCTTCTTCATATAAGCCAGTATGGGGCTGTGTTCTGAATTTTCCTGAAAACAGTGTAGATAACATGGGGATGTTTTAGCTATTGCTGAGCAGTGCTTATGTAGTCAAGGCCTTTTCTGCACCTCATCCCACCTCACCTGTGAGGAGGCTGCGTGTGCACAAGAAGTTGAGAGGGGAGACAGCCAGGACAGCTGACCCAATCTGACTAAAGGGATATTCCAGACCATATGGCACCATGGTCAGCATATAGAGCTGTGGAGCAGAGGGGAAGAGGAAGGAAAGTTGGAATGTTTGGAGTGATGGCATTTGTCTTCCAAAGTCACCACTGTGTACTATGGAGCTCTTCTTTCCTGAGGACTGAAAATCTGCCTGCCAGTAGGAAAGGGGTAAATGAACTTCTTGTTTTCCTTTCCTTGCATTTGCAGCTCTTACTTTATCAATTAAATTGTCTTTATTGCAACCCATGAGTTTCCTCACTTTTTATCCTTTTGATTCTCTCTCTCATCGCACTGGGTGTGAGTTAGCGAGCAGCTGGGTGGGGCTGAGTTGCTGGCTGGTATTAAACCACATCAAGATCAAAGATCATTTAGAGTTTCTTTTCAGATACTTCTGTACATGAGGCCTTTCGTGCATCCTAGTGACTGCAGAGGATCTATGGCTGTTCTCTCTACAAGGGGTAACCTTTGCCAAGCTTGGTGAAGAGATTTATGGCTGCAGTACCATGACTTCCATTGATTAAGGGTTGTTGCAGAAGTAATGGCATGCATCAGTTTTGTATTCCAAAAGCATTCCTTTGCTCAGGCTGTTTAGATTAATGGAAGTATATATAGTCCAGGTCAGAATCAAAATTCTTGCAGGAGCACCATTTATACTGTATTTTGTTATTCTCAATAAATAACTTTAGTAGTGATATTTTATTCATCATTTGCATTTCATGAGTTTCTAAGCCTGCAGTTTGGGGGACACAGTAAATATGATCAAGTTTTCTTAATAATCATTGTGACGGGTTGACACTGGCCAAATGCCAGTGCACCCACAAAAATTATTTATTCATTTTTCTCCGCTATAGTTAAGCAGAGGAGAGGGAAAGAAAACTCATGGGGTGAGATAAGGATTAGGAGAAAACACTTTAAGGGCAAAACAGGATCAAAACTTTAAAAGGTATAAAGAAAAAAATGTATTAACAGAATTGAAAGAGCATAATGAGAACTAAAAAGACTTTTAGAACACCTTTCCCCCCACCCCAGCCCTTCTTTCCTTCCCACCGACAGTGCAGGGAGACAAAATATGGGATTTTTAGTCAGTTTGCCACTTCTTAAGATCTTTCTTCAGTTTGCTTAGGGAGAGAAGTCTCTTTTGCTATTCCATGGGGTCTTTCCTACAGGAAAGAGTTCTGTGTGAACTTTTCCAACATAGTTTTAATTTCGCATGGCTAACAGTCTGCCTCGAACTTGCTTGCAACGTGGCATGCCTCCCACAGCTTGCAGTCTTTCCACAACTGCCTTTCGTGGGACATTTAGTTATGGGGTGCAGTTTTTAAGGATGAGCTGTTCTAGTATAAAAGCAAGGGCCCCTTCCTCTATTTCTGAAGGCAAGAGTTCTCTCTCTCTCTGTTCAAGCTTCTCACCAGATCGCAGCTTCTCAGCATCCACACGCTCCACTACGAGTGCCTTTTTCTCATGTGCTGCAGGTGAATGCTGCATCCTCCCATGCACTTCATGAATTACAGGGAAACAGTTTGTTGTATTATAGTCTTCAGCACGGCTTGCAGAAGAATCTCAGCTCCAGTGCTTGGAGCAATTCCTCCTCCCCCACCCTCTTTTGCACTGACCTTAGTGTTGCCATGTTGCTCTCCTCACGTGTCTTCACCTTTCTCTTTTCCTGACTCGGGAGAGAATTGGTGTTCTTAGGTTGGATTGTTCTCAAGTTTGTTTCTCTTACTGTTGATCTTTCGTTTGCGGTGCAGCAGATAAGAAGTGGCCAGGCAAGTAAAGTCGCTGGCCATGCCAAGATGGTGGTGGCCACATGGCCGTTTTCTGGTCCTGGCCACCCCCAGTTTCAGCCATGGGGCTGCTCCCGGCATGGTCGAGACCAGCCGACCCTGATCTCGGTGGCATGGTTGCTCGCGGCGCCAGGATGGCCCCCTGGCAGCAGGATTTTGGCAGCCATGCCAGGATGGGGCCCAGCCCAGTGGGAAGGGGTGCAGGCAGGCCCATCCCCCCTGGAAAGGGGGCTGCCAGCTCCCCACTCCTCTGTAGAAAGCAGGGAGGAAGAGAGCTTCTTGCAGTTTTTCGTTCTTAAATATGTTGTCATAGAGGCGTTTCCAGCTTTTCTAATTGGCTTAGCAGTGGCCTATCTTCAGAGCTAGCCAGCTATTGGTCTTGCTAGGCACGGAGGAAGCTGCTAGCATCTCCTCACAGAGAATTACTTCCATGGCTGACTCTTTCCCTCTTCACCAAAAATCAGTTGTTGCAAAACCAGCACAATCATGTGTTAACAGACTGTCCATGCTTCCTGCTGGGTCATTTATTTCCATTTATCAAACTGGGGAAATGAATAAATGTAATCTCAGTTTATAAAAACATGTGTGGGACTAATTTCATGCAGGATATCCCTCTGTAGCTCTCTTTAAGGGTTTATTAGGTCAGGCATAATGGCACTTAAATCCATACGAGATAGTTTGAAGAAATGAGTAGCAACAGCTAATATGGAAAAGAACCCAATATCTAAGAAAAATCTGATTTTCTGTACTTTTGTAATATATAGGAAAGAGATGCAATGAGGGTGCATGTCTGTTCACAACTGTCTCACTGGATAAGTATTTCTTTATGAGCATCACAGGAAATATTACCCTAAAAATTTAGGAAATATAGCACCTTCCTTATGGTTAATTGTTGTAATTGGATTTCTAAATTCTTGTCTTCCAGTTGTCTTCTGGTCAGAGGTACATAAGGGACCAATGAGTATTTGACAATATAAAAGCACTAAGACAGGTTTTGACATCCATAGCTTAAAAAGAAAATGCAAAAAATAAGCACAGACTAAAAGAAATATGTGTGTAGATATATATATATNGTTCCAATGGTGCTATAAAATATATTCTATCAGACCAAGCCTCGTCCAAAGCCAGCAATAAAATTATGGAGAAGAAGAAGCAACTGGGGGACAACCTTCTGCCTTAGTTTCCTACAGCACAAATGTTACAGAACAGCAAGTTGGAGTGATTCTTTCAAGTGCCAAAGTATGAGATTCTCAATTATTTTCCTTGCTGAGCTTTAAATCAAAAAAAAAAAAAAAAAAAAAAAAAAAAAAAAAAAAGAAAAAAATTTTTTATTTTTATTTC